>WEDG01008649.1:0-56171 GCA_017591395.1 Schistocephalus solidus | reverse complement strand
TTCATAAGCAGATCGGTGAGCCAGCACTATCATCATATTCCCGATCAGCAGCCGACAAACAGCAGGCCCGTGGCTCAATGGTGAGAGCGTTTGACTCAAATACCAAAGGTCGCGGGTTCGAATCCCGGGTGTGCCACGCTTGGGATTGGGTATGACTGGCTGATGACGGCTAATAAATCGAAATGGCCATTCCGGTCTCCCCTTGTCTTTGTCGGTTCACCTTATCAGCATATGCCACACGTCGCTGTGCGACTGCCTGAATGCTCTGAGTCCTGAGTTCCAGGGCACAGCGGAACATAAATGTTCAGCTAAGCAGATCGGTGAGCCCACACTATCATCATATTCCCAATCACAACCGACTAAACAACGAGCCGTGGCTCATTGGTAGAGCGTTCGACTCAAATACCAAAGGTCGTGGGTTCGAAACCCGCGAGCCACACCCCGGGATTGGGTATGACTGGCTGATGACGGCTAATAAGCCAGAAATGGCCATTCCGGTCTCCCTTGTACTATGCGGTTCCCTTTCATCACATGCGCACGTCGCTATGCGACCGCCTGCGGGAGGTCTCTAGTCTGACGTCCGGGGCACAAAGGAACATACATGTTCCTTAAGCAGATCGGTCAGTCCACACGTCATCATATTTCCCGATCACAGCCGACAAAACAACGAGCCCGTGGCACGTGGTAGAAACGTTCGACTCATATACCAAGGTCGCGGGTTCGAATCAGGTGTGCCACCTCGGGATTGGGTATGACTGGCTGATGACGGCTAATAAGCCAGAAAATGGCCATTCGGTCTCCACTTGTCTTTGTCGGTTCAATTTCATCGCATATGCTACACATCGCTAATGCGACCGCCTGCGAGGGCTCTAGTCGAGCTCCACGGGCACAACCGGAACATACATGTTTCCTTAAGCAGATCGGTGAGCCCACACTATCATCATATTCCCGATCTGACCGACAAAACAACGAGCCCGTGGCTCAATGGTAGAGCGTTTGACTCAAATACCAAAGGTCGCGGGTTTTGAATTCCAGAGTAGTGCCTCCACTTGGGATTGGATCATGACTGGCTGATGACGGCTAATAAACCCAGAAATGGCCATTCCGGTCTCCCTTGTCTTTGTCGGTTCCATTTCATCATATGCTACACGTCGCTATGCGACCGCCTGCGAGGGCTCTAGTTTGAGCTCAGGGCACAACGGAACATACATGTTCGTTTAAGCGAGATCGGTGAGGCCCCACACTATTATCATATTCCCAATCACAACCGACAAAACAACGAGGCCAGTGGCTCAATGGTAGAGCGTTTGACTCAAATACCAAAGGTCGTGGGTTCGAGATCCCAGATGTGCCACACTTGGGATTGGGTATGACTGGCTGATGACGGCTAATAAGCCAGAAATGGCCATTACGGTCTCCCTTGTCTTTGTCGGTTCACATTATCAACATATGCTACACGTCGCTATGCGACCGCCTGCGAGTGCTCTAGTCTGAGTTCAGGGCACAACGGAACATACATGTTCCTTAAGCAGATCGGTGAGTCACACGCTATCATCATATTCCCGATCGCAACCGTTCAAAACAACGAGCCCGTGGCTCAATGGTGAATGCGTTCGACTCAAATACCAAAGGTCGCGGGTTCGAATCCTAGGTGTTCCACGCTTTGGGATTGGGTATGACTGGCTGATGATGGCTCATAAGCCAGAAATGGCCATTCCGGTCTCCCTTGTCTTTGTCGGTTCCAAATCATCAACATATGCTACACGTCGCTATGCGACTGCCTGGTGAGTGCTCTAGTCTGAGTTCAGGGCACAACGGAACATACATGTTCCTTAAGCAGATCGGTGAGCCACATCACTATCATCATATTCTCGATCACAACCGACAAAGCAACGAGCCCGTGGCTCAATGGTAGAGCGTTTGACTGAAATGCCAAGTGTCGCGGGTTCGAATCCCAGGGTGTGCCACACTTGGGATTGGGTATGACTGGCTGATGACGGATAATAAGCCACAAATGGCCATTCCGGTCTCCCTTGTCTTTTGTCGGTTCCATTTCATCATATGCTACACGTCGCTATGCGACCGCCTGCGAGGGCTCTAGTCTGAGCTCCAGGGGCAAAACGGAACATACATGTTCCTTAAGCAAATCGGTGAGCCCCACACTATCATCATATTCCCAATCCACAACCGACAAAACAACGAGCCCGTGGCTCAATGGTAGAGCGTTCGACTGAAATACCAAAGGTCGCGGGTTCGAATCCCAGGTGTGCCACACTTGGGATTGGGTATGACTGGCTGATGACGGCTAATAAGCCAGAAATGGCCATTCCGGTCTCCCTTGTCTTTGTCGGTTCCATTTCATCATATGCTCACGTCGCTATGCGACCGCCTGCGAGGGCTCTAGTCTGAGCTCCAGGGCACAACGGAACATACATGTTCCTTAAGCAGATCGGTAAGTCCCACACTATCATCATATTCCCGATCACAGCCGACAAAACAACGAGCCCGTGGCTCAATGGTAGAAAGCGTTCGACTGAAATACCAAAAGGTCGCGGGTTCGAATCCCAGGTGTGCCACACTTGGGATTGGGTATGACTGGCTGATGACGGCTTATAAGCCAGAAATGGCCATTCCGGTCTCCCTTGTCTTTGTCGGTTCCATTTCATCATATGCTACACGTCGCTATGCGACCGCCTGCGAGGGCTCTAGTCTGACGTCCAGGGCACAACGGAACATACATGTTCCTTAAGCAGATCGGTGAGCCCCACACTATCATCATATTCCCGATCACAGCCGACAAAACAACGAGCCCGTGGCTCAATGGTAGAGCGTTCGACTCAAATACCAAAGGTCGCGGGTTCGAATCCCAGGTGTGCCACACTTGGGATTGGGTATGACTGGCTGATGACGGCTAATAAGCCAAGAAATGGCTATTCCGGTCTCCCTTGTCTTTGTCGGTTCCATTTCATCATATGCTACACGTCGCTATGGGACCGCCTGCGAGGGCTCTAGTCTGAGCTCCAGGGCACAACGGAACATACATGTTCCTTAAGCAGATCGGTGAGCCCCACACTATCATCATATTCCCGATCACAGCCGACAAAACAACGAGCCCGTGGCTCAATGGTAGTGCGTTTGACTCAAATACCAAAGGTCGCGGGTTTTAATTCCAGGTGTGCCACACTTGGGATTGGGTATGACTGGCTGATGAGGCTAATAAGCCAGAAATTGCCATTCCGGTCTCCCTTGTCTTTTGTCGGTTCCATTTCATCATATGCTACACGTCGCTATGCGACCGCCTGCGAGGGCTCTAGTCTGAGCTCCACGGCACAACGGAACATACATGTTCCTTAAGCAGATCGGTGAGCCCCACACTATCATCATATTGCCGATCACAGCCGACAAAACAACGAGCCCGTGGCTCAATGGTAGAGCGTTTGACTCAAATACCAAAGGTTGCGGGTTTTGAATTCCAGGTGTGCCACACTTGGGATTGGGTATGAATTGCTGATGATGGCTAATAAGCCAGAAATGGCCATTTCAGTCTCCCTTGTCTTTTGTCAGTTCCCTTTCATCACATGCAACACGTCGCTATGCGACCGCCTGCGAGGGCTCTAGTCTGACCTCCAGGGCACAACGGAACATACATGTTCGTTAAGCAGATCGGTGAGTCCCACACTATCATCATATTCCTGATCACAACCGACAAAACAACGAGCCCGTGGCTCAATTGTAGAGCGTTTGACTCAAATACCAAAGGTCGCGGGTTCGAATCCCAGGTGTGCCACACTTGGGATTGGTTATGACTGGCTGATGACGACAAATAAGCCAGAAATGGCCATTCCGTTCTCCCTTGTCTTTGTCGGTTCCATTTCATCATATGCTACACGTCACTATGTGACAAACTGCGAGGGCTCTAGTCTCAGCCCCAGGGCACAACGGAACATACATTTTCCATAAGCAGATCGGTGAGTCCCACACTATCATCATATTCCCGATCACAACAGACAAAACAACGAGCCCGTGGCTCAATGGTAGAGCGTTCGACTCAAATACCAAATGTCGCGGGTTCGAATGCCAGGTGTGCCACACTTGGGATTGGGTATGACTGGCTGATGACGGCTAATAAGCCAGAAATGGCCATTCCGCTCTCCCTTGTCTTTGTCGGTTCCATTTTATCATATGCTACACGTCACTATGTGACAAACTGCGAGGGCTCTAGTCTCAGCCCCAGGGCACAACGGAACATACATGTTCCATAAGCAGATCGGTGAGCCACACACTATCATATATATATATATATATTCAGAACGAACAACTAGTCTTCTTTCTAGTAAAGAAATGTAAACACTTGATCCTTCTGACCACCAGAACTGATCAACGTGTGTGTTAGTGTTTTGCGTTAATTCATCATGCAGCTGTGACTTCCAAACTTAGACGATAATCCGTTTCCGTGCGTAATAAAACCACACCATAGCACTGGCAACAGTGAGCACATTGGGTCGGTTTTAGGTAGCAGGCGGTTGCAAGTAAGACCCTACTCAACGCTTGGCTGACGCCTGAATGTGTTGAGCTCATGACAATGTAGTTATTTACAAGCTCAGAAAGGCCTATTATTGTTCCGCGCCGATTTATCGATCGGCTTGAGTCGCTGCACCCTGATCGCTTGCACTTAGTTGCCTCTAGCACGTCCACGGTTGCAAGCTGGGCGTGTTATCGAGATAACGTCAGTCGCCGTGCCTGCGTGCAAGAAGAGCACAACCAAGAAAGAGCCCAAAAGTGTGAAAAAAACATACATTTCAAGGCCTACCACATGCATGACGTGAGCAAGGAGAGTCAGGTTGTTTGTTTGACTACTACATTGTTCAGACGTTGTTATTTCTATTTGGAATGAGGTTCAATTACAGTTACCGAACATGAGGGTTGCGCATACCTTACATGGGCACGCGTAGATGCAGGTTCATACCGCACCCGATCCCACCTCCGGTCCTCTTGACTATGTTTTCACACCAGGCCCAAACGGGTAAGGGAAGAGAGAGAGAAAGAGAGAGTGCAGTAGATGCAGCGCAAGTCTACTTTCACTTAAAATTAATTTTGCACCCAAGTCACCGTCCCTGCACTACCCTTCTATGTAGCATACAGTGAACATCGTCGGATTACGACAGACGAATTGACGTGTGACTGCGCAAAAGCGTTAGGTTGCTAAGGACTGCTCATATGGCCCCCTAAACGGGGCACAGGAATACGATCGCCTCGCCCAAGCACCAACGGCAGCCCAGCACATAATTCCAGAAAGGGTACATGTTCCCGTATCTTAACCCTGAACATATCTCTATCGTTAACCTAACTCGTGGCCCTAATCCCAACCCTAACCCTACAGTTAAGAATATAACTAACCTTAACCCTTAACCTAACTAGACTTAACACCAACCCCTGACCTAACCGTAACCCCAAAACAAACCATAAACCTAGCCAAATGAATGCGAAATTTCGCGTCCCAGGAGATTGCATTAGCAAATGTGAGGTCTGTTCCAGCCCCGGAACAATTTGTTTATAATTCTGAGCTTTCAAACTCCTGCAGGAGTCCCTCATCAGAGATAGCAGCAGCGACAAAAAAGCGACACTTATAGGGGTAAAAGCAAATCATTGATCACTGACGCAAGTCTGGACGTGAATGCATAGGGCTCTGTATGCTCTAACCTAACATTGTTTTCCCTAGAGTTTGGCGCAAAGATATTGTGTGCAGTTCCTGCTCTCATGTCCGGTTTTTGGGGCCAGGCAAGCCATCCCTACCGTTAAATTTCCCATGTTTCCGCTTATTAATTGTACTTCTGGACATCATAAATTATCACGTTTTTATTTCGAAGTAGAAGACTCTGTCTAGGCTGTGACTGATTTGATTTTGGACTGATGAGGACTAAACATCTCTGCAAAAGGTTTCCTTTTTACTCCACCGTGACACGTTTGGTGTAAATATTTTCGGAATGTGGTATACTCCAATTAGATTCTCGTCCATAACTCAGTTTCTGACCAAAGGGATGTACGTGGAACACACCCCGCAACTGCACCCATGAGAATTCGTAACTTTAAAACGTTAAAACAAAGAGTAGGCGTGGTCGCCGGGGCGACTTCCACAGATCCAAAGATGAAGAAGGTGGGGCATCGTTTTGCATAATTGGTCAGAAACTTTATAAAGTTTGCGATTTCTATTTCAAGTATTCGACCTGGGTGAATCCAGTTTCCTTGTTATTGAAAGCATTTCAGCTAATTTACAGTGTTTGACGTAGTATGGAATGCAAACTACAGGATGCCAGACCTCGGCTCTTTGATAGAGCATTTGAATAAAGTTAAAATTAAAAAGAGCCCAAATTAGAGCCATGGGTATTCCCAAACCCGGTGTCCGGCCGATGACCATAAAACCACAAACAAACGGCCGCCACGTTGCATTTGTCGGGGGATTTGTTCTTTTCAGTCCTTCTTTCTGTAAATTCGAGGTTTGGCCTCGTAATTCGATCTAAAAAGCCACTCAGACAGGAAATTGGTTTTCTGAAGTAGACTCCATGACTGGAACAACCATTTTATGTGCTTGAAATCCCCAATTCCCATTCAGACGTACTCCCTACGATAGCAACAGAACAGGCCAAGCGAACACGCACCGCACCGGCTCCAAATTGTTTACCAGCACCCCTTATGTTAAAAAAACTGGCAAAAGCTATCAGCTGCCTTCTCACGTTCTTTGAGGGTTTCTATGCGCGTAGATGGAAGGCAATCATAACGCCCCGAGTCGTAGGGCCAAACAGACACGACAAGAATCGTCTGGAGTCGTTTACAGCATATGGAAAAGTTGCAGGTGAGACAGTTACTTCGTCAAGGGTAGAACACGCACCAGCAGTGAGGAAAAATGGCATCGGTCCTCAAGTCGGGACCCCTTTTGGGCGGTCCCCAGCAGTACCTTCAAGTTAGCCGCGGCCTAAATACTTACAAGAGTTGGCAACCACGTAGGCCGCGAGATGCTTTTGTCATAGTCCTTCAACCGCACATTTAATAAAGAAATGAAGTTATCCACTAGAAACAGAGAAGTAAGGTCCAAGAAGCAGTCGCAAAACCGCAGACACGATCGTTGGGCCAAGAGCTTTATTCGTCTGAGCTTTCGGATTCTCACGTGAATCCATCACCAGAGACAAATTATGATGAGTGTATTAGATGGCACATGGTGTTGCAGCATTTATAGGATGTAGTTGCTATGCCATGACATAGCTACCACAATTGGTAGCCCCCAAATACATCGGGGATAGCTGTACGTGGTGCGAAAATTGTCTGTCTGGTCAGGTGTTGCCAAGCCGTTGCGCACCTGTGAAAAAGTGGGAAAGGGAAAATCCGAGACATCGGGCTAATAAGGCTCTTGTTCCAGTGACCGTGTCTCAGTCTTCGAAACGCAGTGAGATCTCCCTCACCTAGTCACTGTTACGACATTAGTCCTGCAAGCGGCGCGCGGATAAGTTAGGGTTGCACTGACCGTATTGATTAGTCAAATGAGAAAGTGATCAATGCGTCGATCATGAAGATCGGTAGTGAAATTGCGGCAGTTAACGGCTCGATTGAGGGTGACCAAACCATCGTCACACCCAGTACGGCATTCGGCGATGGCTATTAAATCTGGGCGTGTGGATACTTGGCCACTACATCCAATAAACACTGTACCCTGTGTATCCACTAGCCTCTGCTTTTGGCTACTCTGAGGATGGGTTTGGGTGTTCATACAAAACGTCAGGCAAATTACGTTCTTGTTCAAGCCATCGAAACTTCTTAACTGTTTCCTGGAACAAACGTTCTCGCCGGTACGTATTGAGCCTTGACTAGAAGAGAACATTGGGTAAATCAATCAGTGGACAGAGCTGAGTTGGTGGTCACTGTCGCGGATTCGGTAAACAGGCTTCTCTGACCTGTTTTGCATCAAGCACCTTCCGGCTGTTCGAGTTGCCTATTTGCCATCAACAAAAGACTGGCAGGAAATTGCGCATATTCATTTACCGCAAACATAGTTATGAGCCTACGTTTCTTCCTTTCAACTAGAGCACAATGAATGCTCCCCAGTCAGCCTACCGGCAGCGACCCAGGTGTCATGGAATAAGTCGAAATAGGCAGTAAATTTACCTCAATAAGATGCAGATTCAGGGTTCTGATACAAATCGAGCTTCTTAATCCTTCAGATAAAAGTCCAGATGTAAGTATCCACCTAGTCTTTACCGTTGAAAAATAACTAGTTGTGTCATTTGGGAAGACTTAAGTTGACCACTTCTCTTTCGCTTATTCCCCGTCACGTCTCCTATTAGGGTTAGAATTCGATGGAAGGGTTAGTGCTAGGGCTAGAGTTACAGAATTGGGTTAAAAGTTTGAGGTTAGTGTTCGAGGTTAGGGCCTAGATTAGGGGTTACCTTTAAGAGTTGAGCTTATAGTAAGGGCCAGAGTTAGTGTTGGACTTTAACTCCCGTCTTAATGTTAGGAGCTAGTGTTTACCTTTAGAAATAGGTTTATGGACAACGAATGCTTGTGCGACCCCAATAACCGGCAAAGAATACTTGTATGACCCTCCTACGAGACAAAATCAACAGGTAGGCTTGTAATTTGGGAACAATAATAAGAAGGTAGGGCAGGTTAAAGGACAGAAAAGGGCGGTAACGCGTTAACAGTGAACACGAATATATATATTCCCACGGTCACCATCAAGTGAGCTGATTTTTATTGATGCATTAGATCGTATTACACGCTGACCTATTCATACCTACCCACACACCACAATAAACCTAACCCTATTCACTGTGTTCGTACTAACCTTCGCTGCCAGGTTAAGGCTTAAGATTAGGGGATAGGGTTAGACAGAATTTAGGCTATCAGCGTTGCCAACTTCAATGTTATCTTCGATCTTGGCGGTCATAAAAGTCCCCTTTAACGAGATATTCTTAGTTACATTTGATTCAAATTTGAGAAACTCGGCGGCCTCGGTGGGATTCGAACTCGGATAGCAAGGGGAAGGCATCAGTACACCCAAAGTTCCAACCACTTGAATTCTACCGAGGCCACCGAGTTTTTCAAAATTGGGTCAGATGCATTGTTCAAATCCACCAAAACCTCTTTTCTCCCCACGTTCTCCTTCAGCCTGATTGGTTACTATGAGCAAGGATATGTTCGCCTGAAATAGCTAACCAACGTCGTTCCGTTTTCAATTTTCCGTCCGTTTTCAGCTCCTAATTTCCATTAAGTCCATGGAAGCACACACACACACATGATAGTTCGACCGTCGAATTCGATTAGGTACACCGTACGCTCCACAGCATGGTGGTGCATGTACGGTGACTTGCGCGTGGATTAGTATTAAGTGATAGTAGCCTTATACTGCATCTACTTCAAACTCTCCTCCTCCCACACCTGAGCCCGTTGTCATGAAAAGGTCAAGAAGACCGGAGGCATGGGGGGTGCTGGTGGCTGGCACGGTCGGAGCCACCCCTGGGCGTACCACCACACCTGGCTCTGATCCCACGGAGTGGAAGTGCCATAAAGGCCGCATTAAGGAGGAGCCATTGCAGCCTGACTCTCAGTCCGCCAGTCAGCCACTCCACACAAAACTCACATTGGGCTGACCACGATGTCCGAGTGTTCCCGTCAGTTGGCAACCTTCCAAGCCACGGCTTTAAGCGCACCATGCTAGTTTCAAGTGCGTCAGATTATTTATGGTGAGGAAAATGCGCTGAGCTGTTGACCTCACTCTCTCCCCCGACCCCACAATCAGATCACCGTCCGAGCCGGTCAGTTGTCTGAGGTGGGAGTGGGCGCATTAGCTGACGGGTCGGCGTACCCATCTTCGCGCGCCACAGCACGACCTGGCCTCATAACGCACACACCAGGATTAACTTACTCAGGGGATATGGAGGAGCCATCGCCGCCTGACTCCCAGTCCACTGGTCCGCCACTCGACACACACAGCACATACAATGGGCCAACGGCGTGGTCTGGTGTGAGCGTCAGATTGGCAGCCTTCCAAGCCATGATTTCTAGGACACCGCGATATTCACGAGTACATGATGATGGGGAGGGTGTTGTTTATGTATTGGTGTAGGAAGTATGCGCTGATATGGCTTAGCCTCCAGTGGTTTACCACAGATTGTCGTGGAGGTGCATGTGTCCTAATAGGCCCATGTGGTGTGTAAATGTGCGGGAGCAGTGAGGGCAGTGCAGGCGGGCGCGGCGACTGTATGTCGGAGCCCAAGGCACTGGTTCACCAGCCTCCGTGCGATGGATTCGCAGGTGACCAACCAGGCCGATGCGTGAGTTGAAGTTGCGGGCGCAGTGGGGGCAGCAGAAATTGGGAGAAGCTGGGGGGCTGTCATTCGTGGTATTGGGGGTGGCAGTGGCGGTATGAATGGCAGGAGCGGAGGGTGTGCATGGGGTATCGGTGTTGTCAGCCTTGCGGTGAATTCCGCTGTCATGGATGTGCATGTGACCGAATAGGCCAATGCGATGAGTGAATGCGCGAGGATAGTGAGGGCAGTGGAGACGGCGATCTCTGTTGTGTGTTGGTGCTCGATGCACTGATTCACCAGTCTCTGTGCGATGGATTCGCAAGTGACCGACCAGGCCGATGCGTGAGGTGAATGTGCGGGGGCAATGAGGACAGTTAAGGAGAGAGTGCCCATCGCTGATGGTGGTGGTGGCGGTGGTGGTGGTGGTGGAGGTAACAGGTGATGAGTATTGGGATGTGGTCTCTATGATGGTGGGAGTAATGGAATTGATGCCAGGGATGAGGTTGCGGGGTCCGAAGGAGTGTTGGCAGAATTTGACGTAGAAGTTGGAACTGTCAGCTTGTTGGTGCATTGCGTCCGAAGATGTCCATCCAGGCCGATTCGCGCACGGAAGGTTCGTTGACAGCGCGGGCATGTTGGAAGGGCCTGGGCACTGGCGGTGTTGGTCCGAGATGCTGGTGGCTTTCGTGCCGCTCTTTTGGTCCTGGCGGTGGCGATCCTGTTGGCTTCGTAGATTACTGCTCCTGTCTTCACTGTTTTGCTCCCAAGCCGGTCGGTTCCGGACGAAGTCCTCCGAGGTTGCCAGGTTGATCTGCAGTTGCTTCAGGGAAGTCTTCAGAGTGTCCTTATAGCGTCATACTTGACCTCCTTGTCGACGAGATCCCATGGCGACATCTCCATGGAAGAGTTGTTTGGGTAATCGTTCGTCTTCCATCCTCACAAGGTGGCCTCTCTAGTCCAGGTGCAGTTATTTCAGTTGAGGATAAATGCTGAGAAGGTCTGTTCGTTCCAGCACTCCCGTGTCTAGTATCCTGTCTTGCCATATCAGCTTAAGTATTCTGCGAAGGCATCTGAGGTGGAAGTGGTTGAGCTTCCGCGCCTGCTTTTGGTAGAGCGTCCACTTCTCTGCTTCATACAGCAGCGTCGGCAACATGGCAGCTTTGTACATCTTGCATTTGGTGCTGAGGTGGAGGCTGGGTCGATTCCAGACCAGGTTTTCCATGCGTCGAAAGTTTGGCTGGCTTTGGCGATCAGATGGGCAATCTCATCGTTGACTTTGGGGCTGCGGGAGAGATTGCTGCCCAGATCCATGAAGGTATCCACAGATTTCAGTTGGGCGCCTGAACACACACACATACACAGAACACTCTCTTTGCTCATACTTACGGGAAAAAACAGTTCGCTGCCTCAAAGTTTTATGCTCTGGGTGGAGATTGGGATGTCAGTCGCATAACGCAGTCCAACGACCGACCGACCAGGAAACGTCAAATGGTAGCTGTGTGTGCGCGCACGTGCGTGCATGCATGCGCACACCAAATTGTTACACTACAGCGGAATCCGAAGGTTTTTTTGCGTGTGAGGGGTGGCAGGGTACAGAACCCTTGCACCACTTCCTCTTTCCTTCTTTGCCAATTACGTGAGGTGAGCGTGCGATCGAAATGCTTCACTTCTGTGAAATAAGAGCATATTCTGCCATCTGCCAACAGACGACAGCCTATCCGTCAGAAAAGAGACAGATACAATTAAAACAGCAGACTGTAGAAAGTAGAGACCGCAGCAACTTTTCTAGCATCCTCTCCAGCCTGTATAAGGGAGGATGAAGTAACGGAACTGAAGGAAAGTTTAAAACACGGACTACCGGAAGAGCAGCAGTTAGCCAACCAGCTACTGCATAGGCACAGTATTTGTTATAATGAATTTTTGAGCACATCGAAATTGTTAGAAGGATAGGGATGCCTTGTACGGCAGCTTAAACAAGACATGGTAATAGGAACCACCCGAACACTTAAAATAGGTGGACTTACGGTAAACTTCAGGGAGGGTCAATGTACCCGTATTTTAACGCTAACACGAACCCTAACATAAAACTAAACCGTCACATTTATCTTACCCCTAACCCTACCCTAAACCTCAATGCTATAGGTAACAAGAACCCAAACCTTATCTTTTAGCCTAATCCCGAACCTTACCCTAACTTTGACCTTACCCTAACTTTGACCTTGACCTCCAACGTAAACCTAACCCAAAACATAACTTTAACCCTCACCTTATTGCTAAACGTATTTTCCTTGGAATTTAGTGCAAAGCCGCATGCATTTTCGGTAGTCCCTTTTACCGTGTCCTGCTTAGGCAGCGCTACAAGGCATCCCTACAAGTAGAAGTT
This sequence comes from Schistocephalus solidus, assembly GCA_017591395.1. Taxonomy (NCBI): domain Eukaryota; kingdom Metazoa; phylum Platyhelminthes; class Cestoda; order Diphyllobothriidea; family Diphyllobothriidae; genus Schistocephalus; species Schistocephalus solidus. The sequence goes on along the minus strand of WEDG01008649.1, from coordinate 43,490 downwards.
TTACGTCAGTCCAATTCACTGAAACCGTACATCTGTAGCGTACTCATAATGTTACATTGAGCCTGGCCTATTGCAGTAGACACCGTTAGGAGACGTGCATTCTGTAAAGAAGCTCGGCGGTGGTCAGAGCCCCGATGTGCGCGGCCAGCTCCGGGTATGCATGCGTGTCTATCCGCTAGGATGATGGGGGTTGGAATGAATAAGCGTCATATGACAATCAATCGGCGCCAGCTTGGTGAATTGATCGGGTGTTTGGCTGCCCTGGAGGCTGTATATGCACATGTTCCAAGCCCTCGCTATCCGTCGTCACGTGATTCCTAACTGGGTGTGTGCGCGCGCGCGCACGCGCCAGATGCGCTACACGTCTTCCCTTTACATTTTATTTCCATCGTTAACGGACTAAACACACACCGACAAGTTGATTCGTTAACTAGTGCACAAGGCGTAGTTGCCCTAACAACTCGGTACTACCTTGCCCCCTAAACGGGCCACGTGGTAGATGCGTTGGACCAACACGAGGGCCATATCAGGACATGGCATGTGTTATTCGGGTTGCGCTCCGCTAACAAATGCCGAACATGGTGGGTGTGTGGTGGCACGCCTAGGGGTGGCTATGGCTTAGGGTACACGGCAATGCCAGCCACATGCGTCCTCTCCCGCCTCCGGTATTCTTGGCTCTGTCTTGACACCGGGCTCAGGTGGGGTAGGAGGAGAGAGTGCGGTAGCTGCAGCGCAAGACTACTATCACTTAAAACTAATCCACGCGCAAGTCCCCGTCCCTGCACCACCATGGCGTGGAGCATACGGTGGACATCGTCGGACTACGACGGTCGAACTGTCGTGTGGTTACTACCTTATCGATGTGATACTGGAAGTTGAGACCTGCCTGGGTTACCAACCGACCTGTGCGACTATCCCACGGAGTGGGTTGAGGTTGGGCGGTGACTATTCGGCCTTGTTGCTCGTCAGCCTGCCCGATGCGTGAGCAGTTATGGGGTTCGTCTCTTGTTGATCAGACTAGATTATGCTTCGACTTGTGTAAACAGCGTTCCCGTCATGGTTAGGATGGATGATATAAAGAAGTTGCTCCGGGGAAGTTCAAGTTGGACATGATAACAAGTTGAGGGGTGGCAACAGAGTGAGAATGTAGAATGCATAGGTGGGCAATTCGTGCTTGGCAAGCAAAGTGTATGAGCAAATCTACGACGTCGGTGTGGCGAGTCGAGTAATAACTGTACTTGGAGAACCACTATAATCTGGCCGTATCTAGTAGACGGCTAAGATGGAAAAAGTCCGAAGGGGGTGGTGGTGGTAAGTCGTGTCTGTGAGAGTGAGGCTGCAGCGCCTTCCGACTCTGGTACCTGCGCCGTGCTACGAATCATGTAATCATCGTTTCCGAGTGGCCGGAACATGCGTACATGCAGCCTCTAAAACAGCCAATCATGGGTGCCCACAAACTCCGCAGTCACCCAATCAGTTCACCAGGGTGTCGTTGACGCACACTCATAACACTGGCTTTCACGCCCACGTCAACTTAGTGGATAGAGGCCCGCTCAGGACCACAGCCGGCCTCCCACCTTAGACTTGGACCACCAATGGGTTTCTGTACCGAATACACGACCTCTACTGGTATCTTTTCCCTTCTCCTCGAAGACAGGACGCGGCAATGCTTCTTGGGCCGCTCATGATTTAAATGCCACAAGACTGTGGTAGCAGATGCGTCGGAATTAAGTCGAGACTACCTGTATCTAGTATGCATTGTATAAGGGTGTACGGGGCGCGTGGGCGACGGTTCACATCACATTTATTCGATTACGCCACATTCCTCGATGTGATTAGATACGGAGTACGCTATGTAACCGGGTGTGAACCATTTCACCTCTGGCTGCTCCAACTTATGTCTGATGATCAGCATGGACAATACACTGGTTATTCGGAAAATTCTGCCCAATTTTCCGATTCGCTTTGTAAAAATAAGATTGATGGACATTTTTCGGATTTAATACAACATTTGCATGTCTAAGGACTGATATCTACTCTAATAAATCTCTTGTACTTTCTTTCAGCCCTTAATAACAACGATAAAAAGTGAGAAATGTGTTCACTTTTCTTGGATGAATTCAAACGCAATCCTAATGTATCCCAAACAGCCGCCAATATCAACAAAGCGTGAAGCGATGCTGCACAAATGATCGGACAGTATGGAGAGTGTTTCAGAAATTCTGTAGTGGCCATGACAACCTTGAAGAGCAAGGACGTAGAAGGTGAACACGATTGTCAAAGTGTTAGAGGCAAGTGCTGCTCGTATTTCAGCGGCGTCTGACGTAAATTGGTAAGGTGAAAAAGCTAGGTAAATGGGTCCCACATCCACGAAACTCTAATGCTCAATTTCTTGATCGAATAACGACGTGCGAAAAAAAGGGGCTTCTTTACGATAGCCACAAGCGTGATTAGGACGAAGCACCTAAACACTGCCAAAATCGGAAGTTACATCATTGGGGTTGTCAAGTACAGATTTCTCGAGGCTAATAAGAATATAATAGCAGGGGATTACTAAAAGCGACTCGATGAATTGCATTTTCGCTTGGTAGAATTGAGACCTGCAATAGGGAATCGACCTAACCCAATGCTGCTCCAAGACAAGGCATGGCCACTTGTTACCAGGATGACAGTGAAGATACTCAGTACCTTCGGGATATGAGTCTTTACCACATCCTCAATATTCTCTGAATCTTTTGACTGCTGACTACCATTGTTTCAAATATGTAGACTCTTTATTTTAAAGATCAACACTTTGAAGAACAAAACTGAGGTAAAAGCTCGATTCAACGATCTCATAGGATTTTTATCGTAGAGGCATCCGTGCCATCGGTTCATCGGTGACAGAGATGTAGAAATGTTAAAAGATCCTACTTTTATTATTTTTAGCATGCGTAGTGTTATATCTTTTGAGATTAAATGTATGGTTCTGAAATCAGGCAGTATTTCCGAAGAACCTACTACCAACTGGTGTCATTTGCTGAGTAAGTCAAACACCGTAACAGCGTCACTGACACTCTCCACAAAGCTGTGGCTAAATTGGAATATGTAGGGTGTACAGTTTCAAGAAACATCAAGATCAAGAACAAAATCCTGCGTTGGATCTTAAAAGCCAGTCAGGCCTTCAATCGTCATGACATACATGATATGAAACTGAGTGGGTACAGGGCTCTTGTCCTGAGCACGCTTTTGTATGGGAAGAAGAGGTGAACTGTGCATGAAAGCCAAGCGAGAAGACTCAACTATTTTCACCTCAACTACTGCCGCAGAATACTAGATGTGATGTAGCAAGATAGAATCCCAGACGCCAAAAAGTACCGACTTCATCAGTAGATACGGGTGCTTTTATACAGGGTGAACAGAAACCTTGCTAAAGGGACACCTTGAAGACCTCATCCAAGCACCTACAAATAAACTTGAGACCTGGAGCAACCGTCTTCAAAGTTAACCGAATAGCCGCTGCCACGGCAAAGAGTGAGACCCTCAAGACGCATTTATCACGGATTAACAATGCAAGCACCCAACCCCCTGCCCTTGTGTCCACACTGTCAACGGAAATTCTGGGTGCGTATCTACCTCGTTAAATATACGCGGACTCAGTGCAATATCAACACAACTAACCTGCCTCTCATGTCGTCTATACTGTCCTTTCTGTCATCACAACTTTTAATAAAACATTTGTTTGATCGGTCACTTGCATATCGTTCACAGTGAGACCGAAAAACCAGTGCCAGGAGATCCGACAAACCCGTCACACACACACGACCGTTCGACCGTCGTAGTCCGACGATGTCCACCGTATGCTCCATGGGAAAATGGAGCAGGGACGGTGACTTGCGCGTGATTTAGTTTAAAGTGATAGTAGACTTGCGCTGCATCTACCGCACTCTCTCCTCCTCCCCCACCTGAGCCCGGTGTCAAGACAGAGTCAAGAAGACCGGAGGCGGGAGAGGACGCAGGTGGCTGTTGCGGCTGGGTCCACTAAGTCCAAGCCGTCACTTGGCGTGCCACCACACACCCCCCATGTTCGGCATTTGTTAGCGGAGCGCAACCCGAATAACACATGCCATGCCCTGATATGGCCCCCGTGTTGGTCCAACGCATCTACCACGTGGCCCGTTTAGGGGGCACACACACACACACGACAGTTCGACCGTCGTAGTCCGACGATGTCCACCGTATGCTCATGGGAAAGTTGAGCAGGGACGGTGACTTGCGCGTGATTTAGTTTAAAGTGATAGTAGACTTGCGCTGCATCTACCGCACTCTCTCCTCCTCCCCCACCTGAGCCCGGTGTCAAGACAGAGTCAAGAAGACCGGAGGCGGGAGAGGACGCAGGTGGCTGGTGCGGCTGGGTCCCCTAAGTCCCTAGCCGCCCCCTAGGCGTGCCACCACACCTCCATGTTCGGCATTTGTTATGGGAGCGCAACCCGAATAACGCATGCCGTGCCCTGATGTGGCCCCCGTGTTGGTCCAACGCATCTACCACGTGGCCCGTTTAGGGGTCACAAGGCACATCATACACACACACACATGGCAGTTCGACCGTCAATTTCGACGAGGTCCACCGTATGCTCCACACAGGGTGGTGCAGGGACGGTGACTTGCGCGTGAATTAGTTTTAAGTGATAGTAGCCTTGCGCTGCAGCTACCGCACTCTCTCCTCCTCCCCCACCTGAGCCCGGTGTCAAGACAGAGTCAAGAAGACCGGAGATGGGAGAGGGCGCAGGTGGCTGGCGCGGCCGGAGCCGCCCTGGGCGTGCCACCACACCTGGCTCGGATCCCACGGAGTGGGAGTGCCATAAAGGCCACATTAAGAAGGAGCCATTGCAACCTGACTCTCAGTCCGCCAGTCAGCCACTCCACACAAAAACACACATTGGGCTGACCACGCGGTCCGAGTTATCCCGTCAGTTGGCAACCTTCCAAGCCACGGCTTTTAGCGCACCGTGATAGTTTTCAAGCGCGTCAGATTGTTTATAGTGAGGAAATATGCGCTGAGCTGTCGACCTCACTCTCCCCCACCCCCACAATCAGACCACTGTCCGAGCCGGTCAGTTGTCTGATGCGGAAGCGAGCGCAGCTGCTGGTGACCTCGTCTACGTGTACTACGTACATGACCTGGCCCCCAAACACAAGCACCAGGATTTCACACAACAGGGGTTGAACGGCTTACATCTCACATGTGTGAGATAGCCAGAGGTCACGTTAAGAAGGAGCCATCGCAGCCTGACTCTCAGACCACCAGTCAGCCACTCCACACAACACACATTGGACTAACTGCGAGGTCTGAGTGTAATTGTCAGTTGGCAACCTTCCAACCGCGGCACTCAACGTTACCGCACTCTCTTCTCCTCCCCACCTGAGCCCGGTCTCATGACACAGTCAAGAAGACCGGAGATGGGAGAGGGCGCAGGTGGCTGGCGCGGCCGGAGCCGCCCCTGGGCGTGCCACCACACCTGGCTCGGATCCCACGGAGTGGGAGTGCCATAAAGGCCACATTAAGAAGGAGCCATTGCAACCTGACTCTCAGTCCGCCAGTCAGCCACTCCACACAAAACACACATTGGGCTGACCACGCGGTCCGAGTTATCCCGTCAGTTGGCAACCTTCCAAGCCACGGCTTTTAGCGCACCGTGATAGTTTCAAGCGCGTCAGATTGTTTATAGTGAGGAATATGCGCTGAGCTGTCGACCTCACTCTCTCCCCACCCCACAATCAGACCACTGTCCGAGCCGGTCAGTTGTCTGATGCGGAAGCGGGCGCAGCTGCTGGTGACCTCGTCTACGTGTACTACGTACACGACCTGGCCCCCCCAAACACAAGCACCAGGATTTCACACAACAGGGGGTTGAACGGCTTACATCTCACATGTGTGAGATAGCCAGAGGTCACGTTAAGAAGGAGCCATCGCAGCCTGACTCTCAGACCACCAGTCAGCCACTCCACACAACACACATTGGACTAACTGCGAGGTCTGAGTGTAATTGTCAGTTGGCAACCTTCCAACCGCGGCACTCAACGTTACCGCACTCTCTTCTCCTCCCCACCTGAGCCCGGTCTCATGACACAGTCAAGAAGACCGGAGATGGGAGAGGGCACAGGTGGCTGGCGCGGCCGGAGCCGCCCCTGGGCGTGCCACCACACCTGGCTCGGATCCCACAGAGTGGGGGTGCCATAAAGACCACATTAAGAAGGAGCCATTGCAGCCTGACTCTCAGTCCGCTAGTCAGCCACTCCACACAAAAACACACATTGGGCTGACCACGCGGTCCGAGTTATCCCGTCAGTTGGCAACCTTCCAAGCCACGGCTTTTAGCGCACCGTGATAGTTTCAAGCGCGTCAGATTGTTTATAGTGAGGAATATGCGCTGAGCTGTCGACCTCACTCTCTCCCCCACCCCCACAGTCAGACTACTGTCCGAGCCGGTCAGTTGCCTGATGTGGGAGTGGGCGCATTGGCTGACGGATCGGCGTACCCGTCTTCGCGCGCCACAGCACGACCTGGCCCCCATAACGCACACGCCAGGATTCACTAACTCAGGGGATATGGAGGAGCCATCGCCGTCTGACTCCCAGTCCACTGGTCAGCCACTCGACACACACAACACATACACTGAGCCGACGTCGTGGTCTGGTGTAAGCGTCAGATTGGCAGCCTTCCAGCCACGGTTTCTAGGAAACCGTGATATACTCAGGTACATGGTGATTGTGAAGGTGTGGTCGATGTATTGGTGAAGATAGTGTGTTCAGATGTAGCTTAGCCTCCGGTGGTTTACCGCAGGTTTTTAGGAATGCGCATGTGACCGAAAAGGCCCATGCGATGAGTGAATGCACGAGGACAGTGAGGGCAGTGGAGGCGGCGATCTCTGCTGTGTGTTGGAGCTCCAGGCACTGGTTCACCAGTCTCTGTACGATGGATTCGCAAGTGACCGACCAGGCCAATGCGTGAGGTGAATGTGCGGTTGCAATGAGGACAGTTTAGGAGAGTCCCCATCGCTGATGGTGGTAGTGGTGGTGACAGTGGTGGTTGTGGGGGTAACACGTGCTGAGCATTGTGATGCGGTCTCGATGATGGTGGGACTAGTGGAATTGATGCCAGGGGTGAGGGTGGAGGAGTCCGAAGGAGGGTTGACAGAAGTAGACGTAGAATTTTGAATTGTCGGATTGTTGATGCATTGCTTCCGAAGATGTCCGACTAGGCCGATTCGCGCGCGGAAGGTGCGGTGACAGCGCGGGCATGTTGGAAGGGCCTGGGCATTGGCGATGTTGATCCGGGGCGCTGGTGACTTTCGTGCCGCTCTTTTGGTCTTGGCAGCGGCGATCCTGTTGGCTTCGTAGATTGCTGCCCCTGTCTTCACTGTTCTCCTCCAAGCCGATCGATTTCGGGCAAGGTCCTCCCAGGACTCCGGATTGATCTGCAATTGCTTCAGGGAGGTCTTCAGAGTGTCTTTGTAGCGTCGTACTTGACCCCCTTGTCGACGAGAACCCATGGCGAGATCTCCATAGAAGAGTCGTTTGGGTAGCCTTTCGTCATCCATCCGCACAAGGTGACCGCTCCAGCGCAGTTGCAGTTGTTTCAACTGAGCGAAAATGCTGAGAATGCCTGTTCGTTCCAGCACTTCCGTGTCCGGTATCCTGTCTTGCCAACTCAGCTTTAGTATTCTGCGGAGACAGCTGAGGTGGAAGTGGTTGAGCTTTCGTGCCTGTTTTTTTGTAGATTGTCCACGTCTCCGCTCCATACAGCAGCGTTGGCAATATGACAGCTTTGTACATCTTGAGTTTGGTTCTGAGGTGGAGACCATGTCGATTCCAGACCACATTTTGCATGCGTCCAAAGGCTTGGCTGGCTTTAGCGATCCGATGGGCGATCTCATCGTCGACTTTGGTGCTGCGTGAGAGATTGCTGCCTAGATACGTGAAGGTATCTACAGATTTAAGTTGGGCGCCATTGACATTGATGTGAGCTGCGGTGTATAGAGTGTTTGGCGACGGTTGATGCATCACAACCGTTTTCTCAGTGTTGATGCGAAGTCCGAAGTTGTCACAGGCGGCAGCGAAGAGGTCCATGCTCCTTTGCATTTCCTCTTCTGTCGTTGTATTGAGTGCGCAGTCATCAGCGAATAGAAGTTCATGGATAGTCGCTGTGGAGACACGCGAGCGGAAGTGCATTCGTCGTTGGTTGAGGAGTCGGCCGTCCATCCGGTAGGCGATGCGGATCCCGGGGCGTTCGTCACGGTAGGCATCCATTAACATGGCAGAGAACATGAGGCTGAACAGGGTGGGGAGCCAATACGCAGCCCTGCTTCACTCCGTTGGTCACTGCGAATGCTTCAGATACTGTCCCGTTGTCAGTAACGCGCGCCATCATCCCGTCGTGAAGCTGACGTACCATATGCGTGAACCGTTCAGGACAGCCGAATTTCTGCATGATTTTCCACAGCCCGTCGCGATTCACCGTGTCAAAGGCTTTCGTCAGGTCCACAAAGGTAGTGTAGAGGTGAGTCCGCATCTCTTGGCACTTCTCTTGCAGCTGGCGAGCAGCGAAGATCATGTCGATTGTTCCTCTGTGTCGTCGGAAGCCGCATTGACTTTCAGGGAGCAGTCCTTGCTCCAGGTGAGCGTTCAAGCGGTTGAGGAGAATGCGGGCAAAGATCTTTCCAGCGATGTTCAGTAGCGAAATTCCTCGGTGGTTGTCGCACACACACTCACACCTCACCTGCCCACTCTGCACCAGAGCATTGAGATACCGCATGGGTCTACTAGGTCGTCGTTGATCGGCCACTTCCGAATCCGTCGCACTGAGACAGACAAATCAGTGCCAGGACGCCGACGCATGCCCTGTCTACATTGCTGAAGGAAATTCTGTCACCGAATCGGTCTATTAGGCCGTACACACCTAAATGAAGCATTCAAGTAAACAACACAGCTAAAACCCACTATTACACATGGCCGTCTCTGCACACACGGTCCTAGCCAATGACGACGTCTATCCTGTTTCCCACGACGTGGCAGGCGCAGGATGGTGCCTTACACTGCATTCGTTTATATTGATACAGATCTGCGCAGCACCTGCCACTCTCTTTCTCCTCCGTCAACCGCTTGGCTTTGGTGGGAAGACAGTGTTGGGACGACAGAAGGCATGCCCGGGCCTACTAGCCGAAAATGGTAAACTGTCTATTTACGCGTGCAACACATGACCTGGTTCCCGCAGAATATACCAGGCTTTCAGGATCTCACGCTCGTTATATCGCAACAGGGATCACACTGAGAGTGGACCATTGTACCTGATTCTCAGTGAGATTCCAGTTACCCCGTCAGTTCGCAGTCTTCTTCGAAACCACGACTTTTAGCAAACCGTTGTAATTTCGAAGCGCGTTAGATTGGTTCTAGGTAGGAATATGTGCTGCTTTGCCGTATGCTTCCACTCCGCGGTGGTCATCTCACTCTCTATTCTCCCTCCCTTGCGCCAATCGGCTCTTTGAGCTTGTAACCAACTGGCACTGAAAGAGGGCGCCGTGGCTGGCGTGGTGTAAGGCCGTCGTCTAGGCATGCGTGGACTCTGCTCGGTCAAATTAGTGCTTGCCGTTAGCCAATCCGACTGCCGCGCAGCCTGGCCAAACCACGCAAACACCTCGAGGCCGCACTGGGACCCGGCTTCACTACGCGCACGTACATAAGAACTCTTCCAGCACGCCGTGTCTCCCTCTCCTACAGAAAGCACGCCATGCACTTTGTCATCGCCATTGTGGCAGACGAAAAGACCGCATGTCATAACATGCGCATTTCACCTAGGTGGGAAACGTCCTCTGGTGTAGCCTGATGCACATCTTGCGTGAGTACCAGTTCGTGCGTGTGACGCGCACAGATAGAATGTTTGGCTATGTCGGCCACTGCGCCCAATCCAGCCATAGGTTTTCTTACAGGCCCAGACAGATGCATGGGAGAAGGAAGAGGGAATGAGACCAACACTTGGAAATCCGTCTTTTCAAATAATTCACGCGCAAGACCCCGTTTCTGCGCTAGCTCCTTACGGCACGCGACAGACGTCGTCACTTGCGGCTGTCGAGCTATCATGTTGCATTTTCCGGGGGTCTGGCGTGTCTAGCGGACGGTGTTGTGTTTCTTGAGGGGTGGCTTGTTAGAGTGAGGCACGGACGACTATTACTGTCTAAACTATGGTATGTACGCTTTTATGAATGAAGGGGTGTCCAGTTAAGGAGTTAAACGTGTTGGGTGGCAGGTCGCTCCATGTGCCTCTTATAGGTGGCAACCGTGTGGCAGTTCTTTCCCGCAGTCGCCAGCGCAACCGCTTACTCGTAACTTTCGGTCCGCCTGCGTCTCGGTAGCAGCCACTCAAAGGACAGAACTCGCTGATTGGCTGCAGGCGATAAAGCACGTATGCGCTGAGGGCTAAGAATCTCCACGACGGACATTGACACACATTTGCCTGAAGATATAGATTGAGGCAACTGCTTGCAGAGCCTCTTGTAAGCTTTTTCTCTCAGTAAAGGCTGGTTCAATCCGATCTGTGTTCCCTGACTTCTGATTTAGGGACCTTTGTGTTGACGACCTAACTATCGTGTTGTCGACCATTTGGAAGTAACGTCGGCGTCTCATCCTACTCCGACACTCGGTTCCACCGTCGGAATAAACCAGACGAAGTTATTTCGTGTGCTTTTCTACACCTGGTCATCCTAATTTCCTTCGCATTCTTTCCTTCGCTTCCAATTTAAAAAGTCCTATGCAGAGGGTGACATGCAATCACGATACGCTATAGGTCATACTTTGGAAGTCAGCCCACTGTTGAAGTAACTCAGTCCTCTCAGGCTGTAATGACTCTTTCTAAATGTGGCTTCAAGATACGCCAACTCAGATCGCATCCGAGTCGCCCGTTTCTGGTTTCTGTGATAACCTGGTCATCATAAGCCGATCAGGCGTGCTTGGAACGCGTGGACGAGTTGAATAGGTCTGTGAATCACTGCAATAGATGCCCTCCCAGTCTTCTTGCCTCTATCTTGACACCAGACTAAGGTGGATTGGGGAAGAGAGAGTGCGGTAGATACTGTGCAAGTATGCTGTCACTACAAAAGAGTTCCTGTACAAATCGCTGTCTTGCGCGCACCATGACGTGGGGCGCACGATGCCTGTCTGCTTGTCTCAGTCGACCACTGTTTTGTAAAGCACGCGCGTCTTTAACCGTTTGCGGGCAAGGTGAATGATCTTGATGCATCGGAACCTTGAACCAAGATACGAAACACCGTAATGTTGCTTGTCGGCTACACACATGCAGGTGTTAGGTTGGTATCAGAATTTTGACCTCAACGAGGATTTGAGCGTTCAGTTAACTCGTGTGCAGGAAAGTTGCAGAAAGGAAAAGGGCTCTATGGGCAAGATGTATTAACGTACCGGCGTCTCAAAACAGCTGAGTCTACTATCCACTGTCAAAGTCTGTAATGGACACAAAACTCGCATATAATTTTAAACAGGAACAAGGAGGAAGTCTGTTCAAGCACCGACAAAATTTATTTAGTATTTTGAGCTTTCAACCTCCTACAGGAGTCCATCATCAGAGATAGAAGCAGCACCAAAAAAGGTGACGCTTATATGGGGTAGAAACAAATAAATGATACCTGACGCAGGCCTGGAGGTGACTGCGCAGGGCTCTGTACATCGACGCCAAATCGATACACCAATTGATTGAACTCCCAGCTCTACAAAGGTGACTTACATTGCCCTGGTTGTTTTTCGCGCCTTCTGCCTTGACAGACCGTCGCCACCTTATTGGTGTGTGTTAATGGCTTGCCGAGTTGGTCAGGCATCAGTTTGCCTCCCCAGTGAGCAGTTTTCGGGTCGTCTCTGGTTGACCTCAGCGCTTCCCTCCTTATCTCCATCACGAATAATTGGATCGATGTAGTAAGATGCGAGCTGCTAAAGGGAGGCTGCTGCGCCTGTGGACTGAACTAACTGTGAACATAACACCTCTATTATGCGTTGTTCATCCTTTACTGTGTTTCGGTCTGGAATGGTCGCTGCCGCGCCGATCGTTAAATCGCGCATGCATGCATAAAAACAACTAATGGAAAAAAACGCTTTGGTACAGTTATCAACTATAATAGGTCCAGGTGAAAATTAATGCAGGACATGTCGAACTGATAATTCCGAAGAAGACAGAGGCTGTTTGGTTAACGAATGAATGTGAAGATTCAAGTCCCAAGACATTGCTTGAGAAAAGGCGAAGTCCTTTCGAGCACCGAAACAATTTTTATATTCTGAGTTTTCAAACTGCTGCAGGAGTCCATCTTCAGAGATAGCAGCAGCAAAAATAAGGAGACACTTATAGGGGGTAAAAGCCAAGCAATGATCACTGATACAAGTCTGAAAGGTGACTGCGCAGGGCTCTGTAAGCCAGCACCAAATCGATACATCGATTTATTGAGCTCTTAGGTGTAGGCAGCTTGCGATAACTCGTCGCCTCGTCGGAGCGCCAAATTACGTTCATGTATGCGCCAGACTGAACGCATGCTGAGATAGCGCATACATGAACGTAAGTTGGCGATCCGACTGGGTGACGAGTTATCGCAAGTTGCTGCCTACACCTAAGAAACGGGCCATGAGTTCAACTTCGCAGCCGTAAAGATAATCGCCCACACCAGAAACAAGAAGAGCCGAGAATTGGCTAAATCCTGGCCCACGGATGGGAGCTCAATCAATCGATGTATTGATTTGTTGCTGGCTTACAGACCCCTGCGCAGTCATCTCCAGATTTGCGTCAGTGATCATCGCTTGGTTTGTACCCCCTATAATTTTCTCCTTATTTTTTGTTGCTGCTATCTCTGACGATGAACTCTTGCAGCAGTTTTAAAGCTCAGAATAAAAATTGTTCCGGTGCTCGAACAGGCTTCACCTTTTCTCAGTGGTTAGCTATTTATTTAAAAAATTATGGATCACATCTGAATGGCATAACAAAAATTTCTTGGAAAACACGCGTCCATTATATATGCCATTCGTAGTTGGTGAAATCCGGAATTCCAATCTCAAAGGACTGACCGTCTCTTATATTTCCAAACTACTGAGAGCTTACGGCTCCCCAATAATTTTCCCGCTTGGAACACACTGGATAAAAGCTCAGACAGATATTGCTTAAAGCATAGTATTCGCAGTAGACCGAAAAAGAGATCTGGATTCACGCTGTGTTTCTGAATTCAATTTCTGGTGGATTTGGAAAACTCAGCCTGCGTTATTTATAGCGGACAGCGTAGAACAAAGAGCAGATCAGGCATGCTGGCTAACGCCAGTGAATGAGTCAGCAGTGATCATCCTAGTCTCACCTATTTTTGTCCGTAGTACCTTCTGCTCAGTGGCTGCTGTCTTTGTTAGGCAGCCATCTGTAGATTGTGGGACCGAGGTACACTGGCACGTTGGCATGCTCTCCAATCAGTGACCAATCTCAGGACATGTTAACCGAAATTCTGAAATGCATTTTCACTTAGGAAGGATTAATTTAGTGGGATTGCAATATTGATTATCATACAGAATAATCCTAAGATATTTCAAACATTTATTTATTTAGGCCACCCGCAAAATGTGCGACCGGTACAAGTGGCTTTGCATTTTTTATATAAATTTTCAATTGTCGTATAGGTTCAAATATGTTTTATAGAAAACATTTACAACAGAAGCGTTTATTGTTCTCGTTTGGTAGATTAGTACGTCTCAGTTAAATTTTAGACTTGAGAAAAGGAAACCTTTTGGTTTATTAAACTTTTTTTCAATTCTTGAATAATTTTGCGGCGGATATGTCAATTCATTTGCATTTGGGGTAACAGCCTACAGACTGTTTGCGTTTGATATATATATATATATATATATATAATAATAATGGTAATGGGGCACTCACCGATCGGTTACAGGACTCACTCGTCCCGTTGTGCCTTGGGGCTAAATCTCAAGCCCCGCCAGCAGCCGTAGGGCAGCTAAGTGTTTAGGCAGAATAACATGTTCAGTTATCGCCTCGGCCAGCTCAACCACTTATCCGGCAGGTGCGAATACACACGGAGGTGCGATCGCAACCAAGATTAACAGCCTGGGGCGGCAGCTTCGGTCGATGAGGGTACTGACGACTACTGCCAACGTGCGAACTCCGGCCCCCGACCAGATTGAGAACCAGCCATCACCCGCCCTCCCCCAGTCCACCACGGACTCAGTGAACAGGCAAAGGATGATCGCCAAGAATGAAACACCACCATGCTCATCAAGCAGCAAGATGACTGAGAATCTCCACCCCCAACCCGGCCCCTCCTCTACGCAAATTCAAAAACCTTAGTAATCCCGTATTAGCCGAAATGTTACCACCTATAAATACTGTGAGGCGCGGTACAAAATTTACCTCCGACGATGAAATCTTGTTTGATTTTTGAAACGTCAGGACAATAAAACCATGGTTCCCGTGATCGCCTCTTCTTCTCATATATATATATATATATATATATATATAAATGAGAGGTACTCTTCGATTAAAACAAAAATGGATTGAACATCAAATGAGTAAAATAAAGGAAAATTTGGTATGCTTATCATAAACTATATTTGAATGCCTATGGTGACAAAATAGAAAAAATCACACTTTTTACGTAGTCATTTCACCGAGTCTGCTTGGTACAGACGGCAGGGAAGACGCATATTTGAGAGCCGATCGTCCAGTGGGACTGGAATATTTTGTGATTGTGCTGCAATATCATCAACCTAACCTCCCGCCCCACTTAAACAATCATTCCATCCGCCATGCATTACAGCCAAACTGCCACGTAAGTCTAAACAAATTGTGCTCTCAAGTTTTGAATTGTTTGACATACGCCCATCATAATGAGGGAAAGTAGGTTCTGTCACCAGTCGCAGCCATTGCTTAAACGATAGCGATCTGATATTTATTTTTTCTGATTGAATAATCGAAAAAATACTGTTCTTCACACTAACTTTACCATGCTTCGGGGTTTCACTTCACACATGCAGCCAACAGTCATAATTGCAACGCCCGTATTCCTTGTTCAAGCTCATTCACTTTTCCTAAAAAAGAGGTTCCAGTTTGACCGACTGCGGCGTGCACACACACGCCCTCAGACAGTCGCAACCACCCATGCTTCACCTGCATACTGTAACTCTTGACTAATGCAATACAAACAACCTGACAGGCTGGATCTAGCTCAGACCCATAAAACCAACTGACACCACAGTCTCACTTCTTCATAAGTCTGGCTTAACAGCATCAGTATGAGCCCGGGCCTCTCCTGTGGTCACTGCCTTCAGGGATATGAAATCCGGATTTTTTATGCAATGAAGTCCTCCGAGTTATTCAGTTAATAGAAAATTTCTTTAATGATTTTGGCTCTTTGACTAAACCTACTACTTTAAACGATACACACAGAAGTCAAGTAGGCGCGTTACCTTCACTGATGTGGCTAGGATCTTGCTAGATTCCAATCTGTCCACCCGCCAGCTTGCTATGGGCGACAGCGAAACGTTGTGCTATAGGACACATGCCACATGTAATACACAGAAAATTTGCTATAGTGTACCAGAAAAGATGTGGACAGCTGTTTCACAGGTGTTAGCAATCATCAGTACGCCACACGCCTTATGAAGTGAGGTATATACAGATATCAAGTAGGCGCGTTACCCTCAGTGATGTTTCACCGTAAGCAACCTTTCTATGCTACCTAAAGATGATCCGAGATTACCAACCTACGGCCTATATATTAGTTATGCTAACGATATGGCTTTTGGTCATGCTGTTAGAAAAAAGGTTGATATTCAAAGTCTTAGAGCATGTCCCAGCACTTTCGTTCGTCAGGTAAGCGGGTTTTTACAATAAGACCATAACTCATTCATGAACCCCTTTACCTTCTTCCCAGTGAGACCTCTTATTTCTGGTACCTGAGTCTTACCTTCTCTTCCCATCTCTGATTATCCCCTAATGTCGGATCCTCTTTTGATAAATTTCATAAACTTGATGGTAGGGATTGCTTATGTGGCCCCAGGCAGGACATGCGAAAGGAAGCATCCGTAAAAAAATGTAACTTTGGATCAGATTCCAGGGAAATCGGCGTCATAGGGTTAGGGTTGTTACTAGGGTTAGTACACGGGAGTATTTGTCCTTCGGGGAATGCAGCACACGACCACCTTGGGGGCTTCCTATGCTAGTGTCCTGTCGCGGATGAACATATAAGCCATTTCGAGCAACTTTTTAATGATCCGTGGCATCTTCTTCTTAACCTATTACTTAGTCATTAACCCGATGAAGGATTAACTCGTTTCAAGAGTTGATCCTCACAGTATCTCATCCGTCGTAGATGGATCATCTGTTCTTAGTCAATAAAATAGTACGACAACACTTTGTAACGAACAGACAACTTGCTACTTAAGGATTTGCTAATACTACCCATCCTCTTTACTCTGACCAAAAGGTTGCAAGCTCATTCTGCCCAAGACGGGGTGACATCCGTCATATAGCCCGTCATACGTAAGAGTATTCAACGAGTTCTGAAACGTAATGAGAGTATAATCGAGAACTCGAGCCTAGACGAATCACTATAATTGTCAGGCTGTTTAGTGTTAACCGTTTTTCATCAAGCAAGCATGCTCTTTGAAGGAATTTTTGCCGAAAATGCCAGAATAACAGTTTCAAAACAAAAACGCCCGGTCTCGTATTTTTTCTCAACGCGGTCTTATTTGCGTGCTCGTCGGAGGACAGAGCTTTTGGTTTCACTGGTTTATCCGCGAGCCGAGTGGCGTTCTGTTCAACCACCCTAACACCACAACCAGTTACAGAAAACCCTGGTTTGCGTTTGGCTGTCAGGAGTGAAAAGCACACCTTGAGCTCATCAATACAGTGACCTGTGACTGTTACTTGCTCTCTCTCTCTCTCTCTCTCTCGCCCTGTAAGAATTTTCTATGCATTGCCAAAGCTTTATTCGTGCTCTAGTGAACTGGCGTCTAGGGGTCTGCCTGAGCGGAGCTGCAAAGCACGGATCAGTGTGCTTAACTTGCTAAAAGGCACACGATTCCAATAATTTAAATCGCCACTTCTACAGATTCGAGTCAGTTTACTAACCTATCGTGAACACTCGTGCGTTCCTTTGTACCTATCAGTGTTCGTGAATCTTAACACTCTCATCAAGACTGAAGTGAGCCCGGGTAGCAGATTGGAATGAAACAATGGCGACAAAAAAGTACTATCAAACTTACCAATTTTGCGTTGTAATCGTTAACAGTGGCTGCAATGGCCTTTTATTAGTTGCACAGGCTTAATTTAATTTCGCGCCTGACCAGCTCCACAACCTCGTTCGCACACGATCAAAGATATTAAGGGAGGAAAAGCCGAACCTCAAGATGGAAACGCAACGATCTGGAAATCCTAAAACGAGTTTTTAAAATGCAGACTTACCATAACAATAGCCTTGAACTCGCATATTCGCTTCTATTCACGTGGACTTGTGTCAGCAGGTAGGATGTACTTAACGGGAGTTTGTCTGAACCAAAAGCAGTGGTTCTCCAGTCATGTGCCGATTCACCGGTATCCGAGCGAAAAAGTGCATGAACCAAATTAAACTTTCGACGTTTTGTGGTTTTGAACACGTGACAGAATCCGATGAGCAGTGCCAACAAAGACAAGGGAGACCGGAATGGCCAAATCTGGCTCATTAGCCGTCATCAGCCCGCTATGCCCGAAGGTGTGACCTGTTGATCGGAAGTTTTTCCACATTGCAAATCTGCCTATACTACTACTAGCCGCCATGCGGCTGCTGGTGGGGCCCAAGATTGAGTCCCAAGGCAGAACGGGACGAGTGAGTTCCGTTAACGATCGGGGTGTTCATCAATGAATGTCCATATTCCCGACCTAAACCGGCAAGACAACCAGCCCATGGCTCACTGGTTAGAGCGTTGGAGTTCTGATTAACAGGTCGCGGGTTCGAGCCTTGGGTGTGGCACCACCTGGGGTTGGGTATGACTGGCTAATGAGCCAGAAATGACCATTCTAGTCTCCCATGCCTTTGTCGGAATTTCCAATCTGAGTTCACCGGTGTCCGACCAGACAAGTGTGTGATGAAGATGTGCAGTTTCCGTGCGACAAGTAGACACTGTGTCTGCATCATTGGCAGTTGCCCTCTGTGCCCTGACGGTGACTCCAATTTGGCGGTTACAACCAGGGAATTCAGAAACGAAAGGGAATGTAAAATTCAGGGCAGGCAGTAGGAGCTCATTCAGTGATGGTATTTTTTGGTCACCTGGAAGGGAGTTGTTGATTGTGTAGGAATTGCGGTAAATCTGAGGGCATCCAACGACAGGAAAATTTACCGACAGCTAAGCCGACTAACGCTGAATCGAACTGATTCGGTAACGAAAATAAACGGTTTATTTACGCACGCAACACGTGACCTGATTGCTTGGATCACCGAACAAAGACGAGAGAGAGTTTATTTAGGAATCGTAGTAATAAGAGGTCCTCGCAGTCTTGTGCTCTTCTCAAAGAAGGACGTATCCGTCTCGTCAGCTGGCAATCCCCAAACTACGGCATTTATCTCGTCACTGTGGACCCAAATGCATCACCTTTTTTATAACGAGGGATGTGCTGAATTGCCACGAGAAATAGCAGCTGACTATGACCTCACTCTTACTACCCGATCCCATATTTGGGTTAAATAGACTGCCAGCGATATTGGGCGGAACGGTTGCCCTAACATAAAACCTCCAGCCATCGCATGCGACGCGCGCGCACACACGACATTTTGAAAGTTATTACTGGCATTTGCTGAATTCAGGGTGTGTTGCTACATAGGCTATAGGTGGTTTTACTGAATGCATATATGACCGAAAATATCCATGCCGTGAATAAACCTGTGGGAACAGTGGCAGCATGAGTTCTGGGCGATAATTTAGCGATGTTTGTTCATTCGCACGAGTCGGAATAGGCCCATGCGCTGACTGGATGCGTGGATGCTGGCAGGAACTCCAGGTACTAATTTCCCAGCCCGACTGAGATGGATTTACAGGTATCCGACCAGTTGGATGTCTTATTGGATAGTTTACAAAGTTGAGAGATTAAGATTGATAAGTTGAGAAATAAATCTCACCGGAACACATTTATTCATATGCTGACGTTTTGGCGAGCTTGTTCAGCGCACCAGTGTCAAAGCGTCAACTGCACTTAATCAAACAGAAACTAATATGATTTGCCGTAACCCGTTTGTCAGCCTCGGGCCTCGTACAGGTAATGACGCAAAACTTCATAGGCTGCAGGAAGGTCAAGATTCCGGCCACGCACCTGACTATCTATGCTTCCTCCATCAGTGGGCGTCTTCCATTCGAGGTACATTTCGGGTGGATTGAGGGCCACAGACTGCATTTATGGGTGCAAAGAATCTCGTAATTTCCAATTAATCTGCGCATGCTTACTATTCCATCATTTGGTTTGCTGCTTCAGCCCAGCTTGCGATTAGTGACCGCATTGAAAAAGTGAGTCTCTGTTTTGGGCTGCATCGCTGTTGGCGTAGACGATTTTGATTTGACTTTTTTGGAATTATTCATTGTACTTCGTCTTCACGCTCATTAAAGTAGTCCTAATAGTTTCGGCGTGCCATTCTGATGATTTCAGCGGCAGTGTTATGGTCGGCATTCCTCGGTCTTTTACTATTACGGTTAACTCACTCATCCTCCATACTTCGAGGTTGGTCACCATCCGGGAAAATCTTGTGGGAGAATTCCCTCCTGCACTCCGCCAGCCCAAGTTTCTCCGTATTCAATTTGTTGGTGCCTTTACATTCAAGGCCGTCTCCGCGGTTGGATCTGTAACCCCAATTTCTAGACGGTGGTTACTTCAGCACTCGCCAACACGGCCCACCTTTCTCAGGAGGACGTAACGGCGATCCTGAAAAGCAGCAATTACCCCTGCCGATTAATGTGGACGATAAAAAAAATAATAGCCTAGCTGTTAATTCCATGAACTCCTGCTTCCTACACCTTCCAACGACATCGAAACTATTGAATAACATTAAACTACGCACAGTAACCAAGATGTCCAAATGACCTTCCATACCCTCCGGTTTGCTATCAATAACGGATGACAGTGACGGCTTACAGTCCCGGCCCATGAACATAACTACTGACTTTATAATCAAACGAGGCTCTGACTGCAGCAGCGGCGTTGAGAGAAAGCTCAAGGAAATGGAATCAAAATTTTGCCCCAGTTTGGAACAGAGAGCAGCCCGTGCGCGAACACGGCTGTCGGGAAGAAAGGTTACCCATTAGACGGCGCGTCCACGAGTGGGGGATAGTGGAACGGCCTTCAGTGAAGGTTAGCTGCGAAATAAGCAGAATCTCGGGTCCGGCAAATAAGCAATCGTGGACCAGCAGCGACAGTGCTACCAGGGTGCGACAGGCTGAGGTCTGAACGCCAAAGCCCTATAAAAAAGCTGCAAAGTCTGATGAAGTCACCGTGACAGGGCGACTAGGAACCACCATTAAATAAGTTCGCTTGCCCCCACTGCCTTGAGAGTAGGCTCTTGAGCCAAAGCGTAGAGGAGGAAACCTCGAAACAAACAATCCAAGCGGCTGTTAGGGACCCGCCCGTACTCACAGTTCCCAAGATACCTCATGAAAAATATGTCCCAAGATAGTACCACGATCGATACTACGACGTCCACGAGAGCCGACGCGCTCCGCAACCCTAGTTCAGTGGTGAAGGCAAATAGTATGCGAGCTGGACTACTCAATCGGAATCGAACCCTTGGTACTGGATGCGGGAATGTGCGATTGTTCGTGGACCCTGATACACAAAGTCTGACGGCGCGCAGACTCTATCAGTACTACGTATATGTATGCTGCCTGTCAGAAGTCCGAATACCTGGCTCAGGCTCTCTGGACATAAAGAGCCCGGGAGCCAACTCACACAACACCCGGAACTACAGTGAACCTCGCGACTTTTCTGGTAGACATGGTGTGGCGATCGCCCTCTCGCAACAAGCGAACCGTGCACTGCTTGCCTGGAAACCAGTCAATTAACGGATGGCCTATGCGCGATCGAAAGTTCACAAACATCTCTATCTTCTTCGTGTACGTACCAACTCCCGCTGCCGAACAGCGAGACAAAGAGACGTTTTACTCGCAGTTTTAAGCGTTAGTCGATAGACTCCCACGCCACGATATGCTGATTGTTGCTGTGGACTGGAATGGCCAGATTGGACGTGGTGGCTCCATTAACAGTCATCTTATTGGTCTTTTTGCGCTTGGATCTCGGTATGAAAATAGTGAGAAACTGTTGAACTTTGCTGACCAGAACCGACTGTTTGTCATGAACACGTGCTTCCAGCACCGCAAAAAACACCTGTTGACCTGGTCTTCAAAGGACGTTTATACGGCCAGTCAGATCGACTACATCCTAGTCCGTTCACGGTTCTCCAGCTGGGTTCCTGCTAGCAGGTCGACGTATGGTGCCGGGGTTGATAATGCCTATGGGTATGACCATGTTCCCGTTCATACACGCTTGAAAGTGCACCTATCATCAAAACCCAAAAGTTAGGTGCTAGATGCCTCGATGTCGCCAAAATCCTACAACCCGGCACTGCCGAGGTCCTGGACAGAGAAATCCGGTCCTGTTTTACTACCCGAAAAGAAGGAGAAGGTAGTAGTGAGTGGTCATAACTGAAAGCATTAGCCTATGGAGCAACTGAGAAGACCTTTGGATATAGTCAGCGACGCCGCAGTGACTGATCAGCGGAAGAAAGCTACAGTTGTCTGCCCAGGAGGCTCAAGCCAGGTTCCGCAATGATACCTCCTTCCGCCAAATTCCAAACAGTGACGGCAAAATTGGCTAGGGAGGACTGAAAGAAATATTGGGCTGAAATAGCGACCTCAAATGAGCGGGTCTCAAACGTAGGTGACTATTGAAAACTATAAGAAAACATCCGCTAGGTTAGCGGTATGCCCTCTAAACTGAGCGACTCTGTTCATGACGCAATGGTGGCTTTATTGCTGACAACACGGCCAAGGTTGAACGCTGGCGTGAGCATTTCGAGCACCTCAACTTCGATACCGAGCCCAGCACCCACTTACCATGTACAACGGAGACTGCTCCCTCTCTTGCCTATGCAGTGTCCTGCGACCCCTCTGAAAAAGAAGTCACTGATGCCATACAAAAGGTTGCGCAACAACAAGTCACCTGGAGAGGATGGTAAACCCGCTAAAATCTACAAGTCTTGTACCGAAACTCAGGCACCCTTGCTCACTGAAGTGATTGCACAAGCGTGGAGAGACCAGATTTTTCCTAATGACTGGGGCTCAGGAATCCTTGTGCCTGCCAACAAGAAGGGGGATAAAAAGAGATGCGAAAACTACCGCGGCATAAGTCTTATCGACGTTGCTGCTAAAATCTTCGCTATTGTCCTTTTCAGGCGATTGCAGACTGTGTGCGACTCTAGGACGAGGCCCAAACCAAGCCGGATTCCGTACTGGGCATGGATGTGCGGACCAAATATTCACACTAAGGCGCATCCTTGAATCCCACGATAGGTACAAGCAACCGACGACCGTCTGCTTTTGCTACTATGCCACCGCATTCGATTCTGTCCATCGTGAATCCTTATGACGGACAATGGCAATAGATGGTCTACCACAGAAAATCATCGCTACGATCAAGGACTATTACAGCTCAACCACTGCGCGGGTTTTGGTCTATAACAATCTTTCCCAACCATTCGTTATTCGGTCTGGCGTTCAACAAGGTTGTATCCTCTTACCCATTCTGTTCAACTACGCTATCAACCGGATTCTTGGGAAGGCTCTGCATGAAGAGGACGGTGTTAAGCTTGCAACCGGACGCCGCCGGCTTGACTACGCAGATGATGTCACCATAAGTACTTCAAGCTTTCGGTTGGCTTGCACATAAACGCGGGGAAGATCAGTTTTTCAAGCTGCATCCCTGCCCAGGAGAAGTCACCTCTCAAGGTTGATGTCTGTCAACTTGAAGTAGACCGTTCCAAATGCCTTGGAACGAGGTTGCTGTACAATGAACAGAGCACGGATTACATTGTCTCCCGAATCGATGCTGCTCGTCGGGTTTTGTCAAGCCTTAGAAAGTGCCTATGGACACGACGCGATATTTCTATCGCCACAAAGATTCGCGTGTACCGTGCGTTTTTCCGGTCTGTTCTTCTCTATGGCTGTGAATGCTGGGCTATACGCGTGGAAGATGATCAAAAACTGGAGGCATTTGACTACCAATGCTCAAGGACCATCCTCCGGGTGTACACTGACTTCGTCTAAAATGAGACAGTCCACACTCGGTGCGAAAACATCGCAAGGATATTCCCAGCCATCCAAGACCGACGACTGAGGTGGTTTGGGCACGTTCTTCGTCGCCCGTCTTACGAGCTCAGCGTTACTGCTCTTGATCATGCCCTACTACCCAATTGGAGGCGTTGAAGAGGGGGTCAGCTCAAAACCTGGCTCGACACAGTTCAGGACATGGCAGTTGTTCTTGGACCTTCGGTATTCGGCGTCCGTCGTTGGCGATGAGAATGGATTGAGCTGTCCAGGTCTGCTGCCGCGGATCATCGCGCGTGGAGAGGTACAATCCGTGACATCACAGAGGCCGGACAGATCAGGCATGACCGCAGCCGTTACAAGTACAAGAACACAGCTGCTCGTGTGCGTCGCTTTTCGCAATGACGAATCCATCCCCTAGACTTCGTTCATGAATCGTAATGAGAAAAAAAACAGCCATCCACCCTCACCAACCGTTTGGCTGGATAATTGTACCGTTCAGGTCCGTTACCTGACTGGGGAAAGTTTTACCCGGGAAAACCATCACCTACAGGACACATTCGAAGGCAACCCCTGAACGGTTTCGAATCTTTCCGTGAAGCGCACACAGTTAGTCTCGTAAGGAGTGGATCGACTCCGCTGCCAGACACAAAAGAAGCTTACAAATACAGAGACCCCGATCAAATCAACTTCACTAAAAGGAACCACCCCCGAACCGCTTTCGCTGCTTCAGATTCATGGAAAAGAAACCAGCGCGGCCACGTCGACACGAAACTTAGCGACTCGGCCAGCAAAGCGCTTCTCGGAGTGACGGGGTCTTGATGACATGCCCATGAAGTTGATCGAGCCGCTCCATTCACCCGTGAGAAAAACCTCGACCATATGGCAAGCGATCTGCTGGCAACCGATAAAGGTGCCCCTCTGCCAGTTCGCTCGGAATAATCGATATTGTGGTCTTAGCAACAGCAATTCAAGACTACAAAGACGTCAAGGTAGGACGTGTGCACTCCGAATAACAATTAATAAGAACAACATTTAGTAGAGCATTCAGCTTCGAGTATGGAGTCAAGATCGCGATACAAATGTCCTTTACAACAGGATGAGGCTAAATTCACTTAATTCGATATAAAGTCAGCTGCTTTTGAAATAGGAAATTCAGGCAAGTAGGAAATACTTTCGTTTTCGGAAAACAAACCTAAAATAAGGAACTAGCAAGGAAAGGGAGAAGAAAAAGAAGTCTGGACAACCACGTTGGCCACTTGGGTCGAAAAAAAAAAAAAAATACGATTAACCTTTGTGTCTAGGCGGACAAAGATGGAAAAATACAAGACTATCTATTAAAAGTCGAGATATGGATAGCAGAGGGCGCTTTTTACACATGCCAAAAGACAAGGAGTATGAGTGAGGATAAGAGGGGGCCTTTAATCTGGTGATGGCATGACCTTCAGGCGTTCAAATGCGGCCTTCTCCAAAGCTTCCCTAAAATATGATTAAAATTATGACAATAAGTCAGAGGCGCAGCAACCATTCGTAAATATAAGCAACAATAGGCCTAATCAGGTTTCAAGTTGCGGAACCATTGGAAAGGCAGTCTAGTATTAGCGCAGTGTTTAAGGGTTTATGACTACACTGCACAATTATCCCTTGCTTCGATCCAATACACCCGGAACCCCACGTACTCTGGCATTCCAAAAAGTGAAGAATGATTGAAGATGTGAGGGCTCCAGCAAAAAATCGGGACGATCGACTGGAAGATGTTAGTCAGCCTAAAAGGTCCATCTGCGATCACATACTCGGTTAGAGTCTGCAATTTTCAAAGATCAGCGCCTGGGAGAGCTCTTAAGGAGGTGGGACGACAGAGGCGACGTACAGGCCTTTCTGGTAAACTCTACACGCAGTTAACAAAGCAGAATATGATTTATCATGGTGTCTGCTGTTAACGTCACTTCATTTTTCAGTTGGTCACTACTCAGTTAAACCACCTAAGTTACAACTACTTCGATATCAAGCACAGGATCACCGAGGTTCATTCACCGTTCGCTCGGAGCCGTTAGACAGAAATGCACAAAACTGGCATTTCAGAACTTCGACTAACCAAAACAAATCAGCTAAAACTTCCTCAGTATCAGTTTATAGTATGTCAACACGGCGACCCTACATTCGGGTTCTTATCCATGATTCATCAAGATCCCGTTCAATAAAGGCGAGGGAAAGTAGTCCAAGATGTTTGTCAACCACAAAATCAAGTACTGCACCAGCAACAGCAAATTGTGCCTGCAATTTTAGCAGCTCGACAGGTGGCAAGAAAGCGGGCTCCAAAAGGTAGCATAACAAGTGTAGAATTTCTGTAGTTTTAATAGCAGTCTCAAAGTTAGTTTCTACCTACGTTGGCGAAAAAATTGATGAGACCCAGTGACAAAATCCTGAGAACTTAAGAGATAAACGATCAGTATGGAAACTGAAAGAATAGAGCGTTACTGCCCGAAGAATTTACATTGACGCAATGGCAAAACAAGGTGGGGGTCGGCGTCCGATAAACGGAGTTCGGATTTGTGCGCTCCCTAAATGCTGGTTGAAAACCCGGTAAGGGATGTAAGTCAGGGTTACGAGGCAGGTGGCAGACATGGTAGAAAGATTTAAATATAATCTGAGATTTAGAAAAAAATCAAAAGATTCACATGCCAATTTTACTTTGTTTTTCTGAACGTGATATAAATTCGGAAATGTGTTCAATTCAAAACAAATATACTGCTAAGTATTGTAATATTATTTTAATTCTTATTTGTTAGATTGGAGTTGTACTAATTTATGTATACTTCCTGCATAACAGATAAAAAGTAGCAGTAGGGCACTGCTGGGAGTAGGTTATTTGTTTTTCAAAGGCGTTTCACGTTCATAAAAAATCAAATATCGTGTGAACACATTTTTATTATGAAAGTGGGACTCAGAGAAAAATTTTAGGAAACATTAATGTAGAGGAAAAGTGTAATAAAGATGATATATTCGATGATAAATGCCAGTGAACCTTGTGGGCAGACTGAAAGGCCTCTCAATGTGACCACGCATAAGGGGACTATTTATCCAACTGATCCGCCCTACTCTCAGCAAATCACACATAAGGTATCTATGACAGCATTATATCCAAGTGTTGAACAAGTTTGCGCATCTGGTGGGGCTCGCAGCATGCGCAGTAATATCGAATTTCTCGGAATCGGCCAGCATGCCTTCCGTTCAGATACGGATCAGAACGGTACCCTGACTAGAGATAGCGACCTCAGTATGTTATACAGCTAATTAATGCAAGATGTGGTCTTCATTTTCTGTGCTGGAAGCTATTAGAGCTACGAATACCACGAGAAAAAATGGCGCAAGAAATAGGTGGCACTAACCTGTGATCTGGATGAGAAATGTTGATGAGAGAGTACGCACGCTGGCGCAGATTGCGACCGAAGAGGTAGGCAATACCCCATTCAGTGACAATGTAATGCACATGAGCTCGAGTAGTAACGATACCACCACCTGGCTTTAAATAGGGCACAATCTTGCTCTGTCCCTTGCCGGTTGTCGATGGCAATGCAATGATTGGTTTTCCCTCGCCGTCGGCGCTGATTGCCGCGCCGCGAATGAAATCTACTTGGCCACCAACACCTGGAAACGGCAAAGCATGTCATAAACAGTGGTAATGTCTACTAAGATAGTGCTTGATCTCTAAAATTATGTCGAAATAAGTAAAAACACACCCGAATAAATACGAGCGCCAATTGAATCCGACACAACTTGTCCCGTAAGATCGACTTCAATGCACGAATTTATAGCCATAGGTCGAGGATTTTGAGCAATGATTACGGGCGAGTTAACCCACGCGATGTCACACATGTCTAAAAAATAAGATTGGATATTGCAGAAGATAAGGACTTCAAAAACTAGATGCTCGAATGGGAATAAAAGTACGTTAATGGAAGGTCAAAAAGTAAAATTCGAGTTCATGGACACGCGTAGGTTAAAAAGAGTTAACAATGGGGCCGATGAAGTCTGGCCGTGAAAGCTATGCTTTTATAATGAGTCCCAACTTACCGACGAAAGGATTATTATCCAGAAAATCGAAAGATTTTTTGGTTCCAATGACGAAACTGGTCACGATCTTGCCCGGTCGCATTTTCTTCATTGAATTAGTAATCACACCTAGTTTAACCAGATCAACGAGACGATCGGAGAACATTTCAGTGTGAACCCCAAGGTGTTTGTGATTGGTCAGCTGCGACAACACAGCATCAGGAATGGATCCAATACCTAAATATAATATTTAACAGTTTCATCCTGATTTGGAGGGGAAATGCGCTGAAAAACACGCACACAAGTACACCAAAATAAAGGAACGCATCCACTGCACAATACAGGGCATGGGACGGGCGCAAAACTGAAAACACAAGAAGCCACTTACCCATTTGCATGGTGGCACCATCTGGAACAAGTTCCTCAGCAATATACTTCCCAATCTGGTTCTCTGCCTCGCTGATTTTCCGAGCGGTCAGTTCATGAAGGGGTTGGGGCCCGTGCATGAGGACACTGATATTACTAACATGAATGCTTGCGTCACCACGAGTAACAGGCATGTTAGGATTTACTTGGCCTAAGACAAAATAGACGTACAAAATAACAGGTACTTACCTACGATGAACTTAGCGTTCTGAATAGCGGACCGAGTAACATCAACGCTGGGTCCCAGAGAGCAAAATCCATGCTTATCAGGTGGGGTAATACTAACAATCGCAAGATCCAGCTCAACATGTTTACGGCGGAAAAGTAGTGGGATTTCGCTCAGAAAGATCGGGGTGAAATCGGCTCTACCAGCACCGATAGCTTCCCGGCAATTCCGACCTAGGAGTGTGAATGCGAGTAGTAAAAAACAGGCCTACCAGTGAAAAGTGAATTTGTGCGAAAGTGGCCAACACATTCAGGATCATTAAAAGGAAATGGTCCCTCCGTGTGTATATGGAAGAGCTGCACGTTCTTAATGCCTTTGCCCATAACATACTTGTGGAGCTCGGTCACCAAAAGAGACGGGGTCGCTGCACCACCGTGGACAAAAACTTTTGCACCTTTTATTCAAGTAGAAGAGCGAAATGCTAAAGTACCATCAGTCAGGCGACTAAACGCCTGCTCTCCAGTTGTCGCCCACTGCGGAAAGCGGCCAGGAATAGGAGCAAAAGGTTCATGAGAACCCTCAATGTAGTATTTCCGGACTGCGGATACATGTAGCGTCCGTGCTATATTAGAGCTCGAGGGGAGCAGAACCTTGTGAACAAGAGTGCGAGCAGAAATCATGCAGGATAGCAGACAGGGACGGAGGCAGGTGAATATGCAGAGGTTGCTGGCGGCAATTCGGTTTTATATGACAATATGTGCCAGCGCCGTTGCTTATTGGCTAGTTATACTGGTCGTTTATTGGTTTTGGCCTCGGCCTTCAAACATTACACAAGCCCATGAATATTGCAGTTAGTTGTTTTATCGGAATATTTCATTAACGACCTCACAGCCCCTCAGTCAAGGCAAAAATCCACTTGGTCTGTTCAGGTTAGTGGACAGAAATGTTAATTAATTTGCCATTGTTAGGAGACGTTCTATTAAATACATAAATTTTATATTTAAGGCCCAGATTGCCCCATCATTACAAACTTAGTATCGTGAAATAAATAAATACAAAAAGGATAATTGCTGCACTATTTGAAGAGCCATATGAACAGCGGAAATGAGTAGCATGGTAGGCATATCCGACACAGAACGATTTACCGTTTTAAAAAAAAACTAGTCAACAATCTTCGGAATATATTTGTAACTAGGAAAGAATCAGTGAAAAACTCCTATGATTAAATCTGAGGTGTCATTAGACTAGCCGCGAATTTAAAAAGCGAAACAATGAGGAAAAACTGCTTCCTAAAAAATAAATAGCTGGAGTTGATGGGATTGGTACGATGCAATGGGATAGTACTGTGATGTTGCTGACGACATAGGAGGGTTCGGAACGCTCCATGTTGGGTAAGGGATAATAGAAAAGTCTGAGCTTCTATATATAACCGTCAGGGAGGGGAAGGAGGTGGAACTTATCGTAGAAAACCAGGTCCAAATCGAAGAGGTGAAAGTACAGGTAGAGAGTCTATCACCGAGATGCGACCTTTCTGACTGCATAGTCCACCAACAAGGTGGCGAAAACATCAGAACCCGCCACGATCATCAACAGATCCCGGAGCCAATAGTCAGGGTTGCAAAATCGGAGGAAAGTATCAACGTTGTCAAGAGTTTGCAATGATATTTGCAAAATATGTGCTAAAAAAGTGACTGTGAAGATTGACCCAGTCTAATTCAGTATATTTCAGTATATATAAGGGAGATAGGCAGAGCCTTTGAAAACCATATTAACAGAAGGACGCTAGCAAAACAAGCAAATGTTACATGGCGATAGTCGTTTTAGTATATCGATCATTGCTGTCGACTGAATATATATCCATCAATTAAAAAGCATCAAGTCTTCTTTTAAACATTTTAACGCTTTCAGTCTGAACAACCGAAGCTGACAGTTTGTTCCATTCTTCAATCACCTGTTGGGAAAAGAAGTTGGCCCGCACTTCAATTTTAGCATGTTTTCTTTTCAGTTTGTATTGGTGACCTCGGAGACTTATCATGTTTGCCAATTCAAAAAAGTTGGCCATCTGAAGAGCACAATCAACTCCTCTGACCAGTTTGAAGACTAAGATCATATCCCCTCTGTTTTGCCTAAAAGAGGAAAAATTTTAAGTCTTTCTAGGCGGCCCTCATAGGGAAGGCATTCCAATCCGCTGACTAGTTTCGTTGCCCTCCGTTGAACTTTCTTCAGCAGAGCGTAGTCATGTTTCGTCTAAGGGCGCCACGCCTGAACGCAATATTCCAACACCGGCCGGATAAATGTTCCAAACACGTGCCCAAAAAGCTCTCCGTCAAAATTAATGAAGGACCTCCTGGTTGCACCTAAGATACACATAGCTTTCTTTGCGATATTCGCACAGTGCAACGATGGTTTAAGAGTTGGTGTTATCCATATACCCAAGTCCTTTAGAATATTTACCTCCTGGAGTTGGTGACCACTGATGAAGTACTATTATTCAAACCTAATCATCCTTCTGAAACTAGACCGCAGTCGGATTATTTGGCATTTGTTAAGATAAAGGTTCAGCAGCCACTCATCACACCATGTTTGCAAGCGATCTAAGTTTTGTTGTAATTTCCGCGCATCTTCCGGTTTTTCAAGCGAGTTCCATAACTTCAAATCGTCAGCGAACATTACCTTCTCGCATGTCAGACAATCCAGGCAGTCGTTTACGTATATCAGAAACAAAAGGGCACCCAGAACGCTGCCCTGCGGAACTCCAATGTGAACGGTTTCCAAGTGAGACTTGGCGTCTCCAATACAAACACGCTGGCGCCTGTCTGTGAGAAAGTCGGCCAACCATTTGAGTAGGTTGCCAGTCACACCCATTTGACGGAGCTTAAAGATCAGACGTTTGTGTGGAACCCTGTCAAAGGCTTTGCTAAAGTCAATGTAGACCGCATCGACTGACAAACCCTTTTCTAATGATTTTGTCCAACTTTCCATGGATGTGAGCAGGTTTGTGAGGCAGGATCGACCACTTCGAAATTCATGTTGATATGAACTTAGCAAGTTATTCTCTTCAAGATGCCTCATCATTTCCGTTTTGATTATCTTCTCCATCATTTTGCAACAGATACTTGTGAGGCTGACTGGTCGGAAACTGTTTGGTGATGTCCTCTCTCCTCCCTTATAAATGGGGGTTATGTTGGCTATCTTTCACTCGGAAGGCAGAGCCCCCACCTCCATCGAACTTTTAAATATCTTGGGGAGCGGAGAGGCCATCTGGTCTGTGAGTTCATTGAGAACTTTTGCGGATATACCATCTGGGCCAGGTGATTTAGTGGTCTGAAGCTGTTTCAGAGTTTTTCTTACTGTGTCCATTGGGAACGACACCGTGCTTATTTTGTTTGTTGATGTGGCAGTACTGTAGTATTCGTCCTCGTCAAAAGGTGGTTCCTCGGTATACACGGACATAAAGAAATTTGATAAGAGGCTGGTCTTATCAGAATTATCAGTTAACCTGTTTCCCTGATAGTCTTCTTGACAAGAAATGGAGTCCAGAATACGTTTCGCCTTATTTACGCAAGCAAAAACCTGTTCGAATTTCTTGGTATGTCTTTGAATATTTCTGACTCAAAGGCTGATCTTTCTTTTCTCAGAAGATTCCGACACCGATTTCGCTGTTTCTTAAAAGCGGAAAATTGTTCGGGTTGTTGATATCTGGCAAATGTTCTCCACAGTCTTCTTTTCTTCTTGAGATTGCTTTTTATTTCCGATGTCACCCACTAGGGTCGGGAGACGCACGATCGCCTTTTAAGTTAGCAGAATTTCTCTACCAACTGCTGAATCAATTAACTAATGAAGAACCAGGCAGCATTAGGGTCAGGTACATGTGCAGAGCTCCAGTCTATCCCATTCAGTAATTCTT
Source organism: Schistocephalus solidus (assembly GCA_017591395.1). Classification (NCBI taxonomy): domain Eukaryota; kingdom Metazoa; phylum Platyhelminthes; class Cestoda; order Diphyllobothriidea; family Diphyllobothriidae; genus Schistocephalus; species Schistocephalus solidus. The sequence goes on along the minus strand of WEDG01008649.1, from coordinate 11,583 downwards.
TCATTTTGGGATAATCCCCTTTCCATACACTTCTCTCCCTAACTGCACGACGTTTGGGTACAGAAAAATAACTTTAATCCCAAGCAAGAACACAATGATCACTTCGTCCAAGCGGCACGTACGAACTAAATGCAAGGATGCAATTTTCGTCTCTAATAATGATTAGATCCAAACAGCTTGACTGCTGCCCATTTCGGAACCGCGTCTCCATTGTGACATGTTGGGTAAGAAACTCGTCATTTACAAACTGAAGTAATTTCTGTTCGAATGAATTTTCCGATCGTGAGCAGTACATTGACACCCAATCGATATCGGGAGTGTTGACATCTCCAAGTATTAATAAGTTCTTGCTACGGCAGATTTGCTTTACCTCTGTTATGAGTGCTTCATCCGTGCCCGTTCGCTGTCCTGGGGGTCAATAAACCATGGCAATATGGAGATCTGGTTGGTTTGGGACTTTCAGTTTACAACAAAATATTTCGCAAGACGAGATCCTATTTGGCGAGGGCCCATCCGGAATGAAGTCAATGCCTTCTCGTATGAACATTGCAATTCCACCACCCCTACGTCCGTTTCTATCCATGCGGATAAGTTGAAAACAGTCTATTCTGACTTCTGTGTCTGCGATTTTTCATTTAACCATTTTTTAGTTAGAGCTATGAAGTCAGGTTGTAAATGGTCCACAACCAGTTTAATTTCATCCATTTTGTTCAATAGACTCGGCACATTTGCGTACATCATTTTAATCTTGTTTTCTTCTCTCGATTTCTGAGGAATTTTTAGTTCTTTCTTCCACATGGCGATTTTTGCTTGGTATTTCACAAGATATATCCAGTCTCCTGTCTGGGTTCAAATCTATAGGCATTTGGCAGGGCTTTTGACTGGCGTGGTTGCCGTCAATTTCACCGGATGTTCCCATAAAACGAGCGCACCATTTTGACGATTTTGTTGTCTACAATTTTCAAGTTTTGTTCCCCCTCGTATTGATGTCTTTTCAATTCTGCTACCAGTGTCCTCATTTTCATCCGATCGGTGGGAGAGTAATCCGGTGGAAAAAAACTCCACGATGATTCTTTCGTAGTCGGGACTTTCGAGAGAGCAATAAGTCTAACTGCTGTTCGCTCCCCAAAGACGACTTTTAATGGTCTTGGTCGCACCTCATGCGTTTCATTTGTAACGAGAGGCCCCAATCGAAAGATCTTTTTGATGTCGTCTGTCACACCATTTTCCTGCGTATCATTCAATAAATTTTGAAATGTCAGCAGATCCTGTTTTACCCTTTCTTTTGGCGTTTCCTCAGTAGCCTTTGAGACTCCCTGAACTACCAGAGAAAATGATCTGTCAGGGAAAAAACTCGTTTCTGCATCCTGCTTTTTTAGTGATCGAAGGTTGAATCATGCCCTTTGTTACAGTCTTTAATACTGTTTTCAGATTGGTCTTCATCGGTGAGCCTGTTGGTTGATTTGCAGACATCTCTATGGACCTTTCAAACAGCGTGAGTTCTTCTGACAATGCGTTTGCTCGAATAGCACCCGGGAAACCTGAATTTTGGTTTGTGGCATCCAGGTCTGTCGATAAGTCGCAGGCCACTTTTCTACCATTACTTTGCTGGCTACCATGCACTGCTTCATTGTAGTTCGATGAACATGTAAATAGCATGCTGCTGTCACTCGTCCGTGGCATTAAAGATACCTTACGATTACGTTTTGCGACTTTTCAGAGACTGTTGGTCGCTGATTTACTTTTGTGTAGTCGGATTCTATGTACGTCAGATTTCCCGAACCTGGGGAAACGCAAGACACAATTTCCTCCTCACTTATTTTCTTTCTGGTCATTTGTATTTCAACTGACTCAGAGGTTTGTTCTAATGACTTCGTTCTTATTCTCTTTTTGTTTCGCTTAATTTTGTGTCTATTGACCTCTACCGTTTCCTTGCGATGATTATGGTCTAGCTTGCTGATGTTTTTCAGCTCATTTGCACCGTGTTTTGGCGAGTTAATTCTGTTATGTTTGATGAGGACTGATATTATTTCAGATAGGAGATCGAGGTCTCCTTCTAATCTCAAAACTCTGGTTGTGAGTCCTCGACATCCATCACAGTGTGCCAGCTCTTCACTGTTTAGCTTAGTTTTTGTAATGTTCAGTAGTGCCCTGCTTTTTTCAATATTGCTGCTTTGTGGTTCTTCTCGGTCTACTGAGAGTGACTTGAGTATTTCTGGTAAGTTTTTGTCACATGAAATCGAAAACGGTTTACAAAGATTGGAGAGATCATTATTTTTATAGGATATACTAATTTTTTGTCTGCTGGCTTCCCAGGCGTGGCCGAGCGGTCAAGAGCATCGGAAGCTAATCGAGAGGTTGGTGTTTCGAGTCCTGGCCGAAGCGGTGAATAATTTTCTCGCGTGGTCAGGTCGTGAACATTTGCGTTCCCCATGTCAGCAATATCTCTACGAGGACGCATTATGTCTTAACAAGCAGCTTAAATTATCAAGCGAATAGTTTACTGAGCACAAAAAAGAAGTGCTTTTCCGAACCAAATTCACTATCGAATGTTAATACGAAGCAAAGAATGATGTAGCCTTTGAAGTGAGTTTGTTAGTGGTTCTCCATTCTTTTCTGATGTAGACACCTTTCCTGGTGAGAGAATGTTTTCTAAAGCCCGTATAAGGCAGGATCCAAATGAAGCTGAGTTAGCTTATTTATCAAGATTCCGATATCAATTTTCGTGTGCCTGAATATCACAATTTCTATAAACAATTATAGGCTGATCCTGATAAACAGACAATATGTGATCCAATGACAACTTATTTCGTTGAGTCCTGACTTTGGGAACAGATTATTGGCCAAAAATCAAAAGCTTTGAGACGAGCGAATTTCAAACGGAAGTCCAACGACGCCGCAATAGAAACAATATGAGCAATTAATGCGGCTATTCGTTCAAAACCACTTTTAAAAACAATAAATGATAGGAAGAATATTCAGGAACGACTCAGCCGTTTGTAGAGGTCAAAGTTCCTGGATAACTTCAGATCTTCAAGGGGTTTTGCACTTTTGGTTCACTGAGCGGTTGTCAGTATTTATTGGCGTAGAGGCTGTTTTAATCAAGTCGACGAAGGTGATAAACAAATTCCAATTCGATGTCGTTTTGTGAGTTAATTCGGCACAAGAAAAATTGCCGAAAATTCCAAAAAGCAATTACGTACGTGCAGTGGCAGCTTTAATGTTAGGATCAGAACAAGCGAAGTGTTAACGGTTTTCAAACTGTCCAAGCCGGAGAACAAATAAGATACTTGGTTCCTTTGCACACGATAATGAAAACATATTAAGAAAGCAATGTTGTATCAAGGGAACTGTCTCAAATACCCGAAGGACCCCTTACAAAATCCAAAAATTGCGAGTTTGAGTAGGAAACAGACAATAAGGACTTTTTATCTTCAGAAGTTAAATTTTTGCATAATTTGGTTTTGAAAAGCAATAAGGAAGACGACAACCTAATTTCGAGTGAAAGATTATTCCAGATGAAAGTATATTTGGAGGCAAAAACGATAAAAAGCAGTAGCCTCCTTCTCAGATAGTGCCCTACATAAGACACACGACCATTCTAACAATCCCGAAAATAATACGGTTCGAAAATCTGTCCTGACGAAGCTCCAATTTCTTTATACAAAAGCACAGAGTTTTTTTCAGGAAAAAGATGAACTGAAACACAAATTGTTTGAAAATCTGTCCAGCTGAAGCACGGATTTCTTACTAAAAATGCACAGAGTTTGTTCCAGAAACTAGATGAACTTAAAGGATGGAGATCCGGTGTGCATTTGAATGTTATTTCCATTACAGAAACTTGGTTGCAGGCTGAAATATTGGATAGTGAATTGCCATCAATGGATATCAACTCTTCCATCGAAGCAGCCTGCATAACATGGTGGGGGAATAGCAATCTACGTCAACAGAGCAATCATATCAGCTGAACGCAAAATTGATTGCCCTTGCGACTGCGAAGCAGTTTGGTTAAAACTAAAGAGGCGTAGAGAAAGAAATCTGAATTTATTGACTTTAAGACAGACCGCCAAATCAAACTCCGGAAATTGAGGAGATGATGTTTGAAATAATTAAAGATGCAGCTCAGAATCGAGACACAGTTATCGCCGGAGATGATAATGTACCATTATTGACTGGAATACGTTATCGTAAAAGGTTTGCGGTTTTTCTTTAGCTCCAGACTATTAAAGCTCACGATGAATATCTTTCTCGTACAGCATGTAAGAATTCGAACGAGAATTAAAGAGGCTCAAATGTTGAATTGCCTAGAACTCGTTCTTCTAAAGGGCCCAATGGATGTGGATAAATTTAGGTCATTTGCGCAACTAAGTAAATGGGACAATGTCATGCTGCTGTGGGAATAATGTTAGCACACCAAGCAAACGGAGAATCCTGATGTTCGGTGAAATAACTGGCGTGCGAATTTCTTGGAATTGAGGATGACTTATCGGCACTTAATTGGCAGAAAGGACAGAAAGGCGCGTCGTTTTAATTTGCTTTCGAATTTCATCTCCTTTAAGTTTACAAAATTTTAGTCTCTTTTTTATTTTTTAAGAATTTATATGAGGTAAGCGCCGGGAAGGCACTGTCAAAACATTTTTTTAACGAAATAAAACTATGACAATGTGTAAAGATAAAATGTTCAAACATTTAATAATGCAGGCAGAACTTGTCCTGATATGTCAACAGTTAGCGAACTCAATAGGCCTCCATTTTCGAATCGAGAGAAGTCAAAAAAACTGCTTAGGAAAATAAGGTAAAGCGTTAGAATAGGCTAATACAGCAGGACATTCCCGAAGAAGATAATAAAACGTCGATATGGTTCGTTCGGGATCACTATGGCGCATGAAACAAAATCTCGTGAAAAGGCGGCGGTGAACTTGAGGCCTCAGCATCTTTGGATCCAGAATTGAATTCTGACGATGGTAAATATCCAACGAAACGGTAGAAATTTTGACTGTGTACGTCCGGATGTGTACGTCCGAATGACTTCATCTTTTCAATGACTGGTGATGTAAGGAGACATCATGGTTCATGGGGGGACTCGAGATGGAGAAAATATAGTTTCATGAGGGTCACTTAAATTCCCGATGGTCTTTAATCCAAGTCATGGAGAAAGCTGCCCGGAAAAGGTGAGGGAAATAAAAGGTTAATAGAATGATTTTTAAGATAACTGTGCAGTCTTCGCTTGGCAAGTTATTCCAAAGTAAGCTATACCTAGAAGCAATGAATGGAGAGCGCGTACATGTGGAGAATGCAGGAGGAGGTATAATTAGTGCAGAATTTCTTAGGTTATAAGGAAGACTAACGGAGGTTATGACAGAAAGCTTGGGGAGATTTGAGCTATTATTTAGTCAAAAAGAAGATAAAAGCCTGCTTCCAGTCTCCTGATCCAAATAACTTTTAGCCTCGTTAGCTCGCATCTGGTTGAGTAGGAAGTATTTGAAAGAGTCAGATACAGGATTTGTTTGTGAAATTTCTTTGAACATTTCCAATTATTGAACAGATAGATTCGTTCATTAAACTGAAGAAGGGACAGAAACATTTGAGAATAGGAAGTATAAACATGCGATACAGTCATAATCACTTCAGGAATGTAGAAAGTATAAGAAATAAAGCCTCACATCTGAGCAGCTTTGGCCGCAATTATATCGGCATGAGACAAAAGATCTATTTTTTGGTGTAGATAGAAGAACATTTAATCATAGGCAACCTTTAAAAATAGCAGGCTGCGGCAGAATTACAGGCCCAAAAACAAATGTAGCAGCAACAATAATGGGGAGTATTACATTACCCATGCGGAGTTCCACGCCGAAAGAGCGTCTAAGTCCAAATGAATTAGTTATCCACATCATTCGTCCGTTGAGTAAGAGAAGGTATACACACATTTGAGTTCATCAGCATAAATATAAGATTGAGAATGTTTAACTATCGACGAAATATTATTTATGGAAATAAAGAACCACAAAGGACCTAATAAGGTACCTTGAAGGGCATCACTCACAATCGGGGTAGCACTTGAGTATGAGGACCCCACTAAGACTTTTTGTTTTCGATCAGATAGGTATGATCTACTAAAGTCAGTAAGGGGACTACGAAATCCCTTAGCCTCTAGTTTAGCTAGAAGCCGTTTATAAGGCACTTTATCAAACGCTTTACTAAGATAAAAAAAGATAACTACTACGGGTAGATGATCCTTACGAAGAGAGGTTAGTAGATTTAGAAAAGACATGTGACATGTTTCACAATAGTAGTCTGGTAAAAGCCGTGTTGGGAGGAGTTGAGAATTTGGTTACTTATGGTAAAATCCGTAATTTTTTCGCAATTAGTTTTTCAAAGAATTTAGCAAAATAGGGCGTTATATGAACACAACATAGTTATGAATGTCAGGTCGGAAACCAAATTTAAAAACTGGAGTTATAATAGAAGTTTTCCAATAATCAGGTAAAAAACCATTTTCGATAAATATTGAGAATACTTTGCTTATTAAAGGTGAAAAATCGTTTAACTGTTTAATTAGTGAGTTTGGAATGTTGGCAGTGTCAACCGAATGCGAATTTTTTAGGCGAGCTTTTCCTTTTTGAATACTTCAAGTCACTTTTAGTCACTTTATTGGGGGAAGTAGGCTTTCGCCCTTGAGCTCCCTATTCACATGCAAAAATGTCAAAAGTACAAACGTTTACAGTGATAAATCTGACAAATGAAAATGTAGGGTCATCGATATGTGTGGGCCAGGCGCAAACTGCCACTGCTTACACAATCTTCATTATATTTACAATATTTTCTCAGAAAATGAGTATCTAGTTTTAATTTGAATGTTTCAACAGTTTCTGAAAGGACCAACTCGTCAGGGAGTCCGTTCCATGCTCCAACGACCCTCTGCGAAAAGGCGTTCCGCCGGACGTCCGTGTGGAAACTTCCACTGCAGTTTAAAGGGATGACCCCGCAGATGTTCCGTCCCAGCCAATTCGAAGACGTCAGCAAATTCTAAGGAAAACTCACGGCCTCTGACAATCCGGTAGGTTTTGGATGAGGTCACCGCGTAGTTGCCTTTAATTTAGAGGAAACAAATCAAGTTCAACCAGTCTGGCTTCGTAAGGCAGATGACTAAGATTCTTGACCATCTTCGTAGCCCTCGCCTGCACTCGTTCCAGCTGTAGATAATCCTCCTTTAAACACGGACGCCAGGCCTAGACGGTATATTCCAAGTGAGATCGAACAAATATCGCGTGGGTTTTTCAGAAGAGTTCCTTATCAGTCTGCACAAATCCACATCGGAGCGCAAATAAGACCTGTGTAGCGCGTTTAGCTGCTTTTAAACACTGTGAAGATGGTTTAAGTGAGGAGTTTATTAGAACACCGAGCTCCTTCTGTTCCTCAACGAGTGAAAGGGGCTGCCCATTGATAATGTACTGGTAGTTATCATCCTCCTCACTGGTCCTTCTTGTACGCAGTCTTAGGACCACACACTTCTTAATGTTAAAATTTAAGAGCCAACGAGCAGACCAGTTGCTAAGACGGTTGAGATCCACTTGAAGTGTGTGTCTATCGGAATCATATCTGATGACCCTCCACAATTTAACATAATCTGCAAACATGATGGCGCTGCAATCCAGGTCTTCGACTTGATGGCGAGAAATACTTGGTTGTTAGAGGTGAATTTTAATTTGAAAGAAGAGGGATTGAGGGAGTGAGGCTAGTTTCAATGGTAAAGTGGTTGGCGAAAATGAATTAAAAAATTCTGGTTGGCACAAATCCTCTACCGTAGAGAAGAAGACACGTTTGTTTAGTATAACACTTGAGTGGATTCACCAGTCTCTGAATTTGGGAGTTATTTACTTGGACTTGACGATTCTGTGGCTATCCAAATATTTCTTCACTGAGGATTATTCCACGTCCCGGAGGTTATCCCTAAGAGAACTCAAAGCTTCAAAGTTCACCCGGAGTTTATCATTACGAGAAATACAAACTTTAAAGTTCATCTGCTTCCAAAATTCACGCTAGCGGTGTGCTGCTTTAATCTTCCCTCCATCGGGAAGGAAAGTCGATAAAGTACCTCATAGATGACTTCTTGCTAAACTAGAGGCTCTAGAATTTCACAGTCGCCTAAGTGACTTTATTAGATCATACCTATCTGATCGAAAACAAAAAGTGTTAGTGGGGTCCTCATACTCAAGTGCCACGACGATTGTGTTTGTTGTCCTTCAAGGAACCGTATTAGGTCCTTTGTTGTTCTTATTTTACATAAATGAAATTTCATTGATAGTAAAACATTCTAAATATTATATTTATGCTGATGAACTTTAATGAGTTCATTCGTTGTCTTAATCTACGGGCGAACGATGCCTAGAAAAAAATACTTCGGACTTAGACGCTCTTTCGTTGTGGAACTCCACATGGCTAATGGATTGCTCACCTTCTAAGTGTCGCTACATGAGTTTTGGGCCTGACAGGCTGCAGCAAACTGTTATATTTAAAGGTTGTCTATGACTGAATGTTCCTTCATCAAGGACTTGGGCTTAAGTTATAAATTATATTGTTCGCCTCATGCCGATAGAATTAGGGCCAAACCTGCTCAGATTTGCGGCTTTATTTCTTATAATTTATACCTTCCTGAAATTAAATAAGACTTTATCGTAAGTGTGTGCTACCCATTCTCGAAATCGTGTGTTTGTGCTTCCCATTTTCGAATTTTGTTGCCCCTTTTTCAGTTTAATGAACGAATCTTGCTGTTCAATAATTGGAAATGTCCGAAGACATTTCACTAATAAACTCCTGTATCCGACTCTTTCAAATACTTCCTACTCAACCTGATGCCAGCCGACTAGGCTAAAAGTTCTAAAGTGTCAGGAGACTGGAAGCAGGCTTTTATCTTCTTTTTGACTAAATAATAGCTCAAATCTCCCCAAGATTTCTGTCATAACCTCCGTTAGTCTTCCTTATAACCTACTCAATTCTGCACTTATTATACTTCCTTCTGCATTCTCCACATTTAAGCGCTCTCTATTCTTTGCTTCTAGGTAAAACTTTCTTTGGAATAACTTGCCATTTTGAAATAAGGTCGTTAGTTTGTCTATCTGCATTCAAGCGAAGACTGCACATTTACCTTAACACTGATTCTATTAACCTTTAATATTTTTTCAACTTTTCCGAGCAGCTTTACCTATGACTCGGAGAAAGAACAATCAGGAATTTAAGTGACCCTCATCAAACTATATTTTCTCTACCTCGAGTCCCCCATAAACCATGATGTCTTCTTACATCACCAGTCATTGAAAAGATGAAGTCATTCAGATGTACATATCCGGATTTACACAGTCTAAATTTCTGCCGCTTCGTTGGATATTTAACATTGTCAGAATTCCATTCTGGATCCAAAGATGCTGAGGCCTCAAGTTCACTACCGCCTTTTCACGAGATTTTGTTTCGTGTGCCATAGTGATCAAGAACGAACTCTATCGACGATTTCATTATCTCATTCTAAAATGCTACTCCGGTATTAGCTTATCTTCCATCATAACTTGTTTTACTAAGCAATTTTCTTCTCCTTACTTCTGTTTCTAAATGAAGGCCTATTGAACTCTGCCTGCATATTCAAGGTAGGAGTTTTTTCACTGCCTATTATCTAGTTCACTAGTAATTTCAAAATATCGCTTACTGTTGAAATATCAGGACAAGTTCTGCCTGCATTATTAAATATTTGTAAATTGTATCTACCCACATTGTCATTATTTTATTTCGTCGCTAATGTTTGTTTTGACAGTGGCTTGCCAGCGCTAACCAAATATAAATTCTGAAATTCCAAAGGCTGATTTGTTACATGCTTCTTAGAATTTTGACTGCTGAATATTATGGCCCTGCCTGGATAACAAGAGAACTTAACAGACAGTAAAAGAAGGAAAATAAAAAATGGAAGGTATTAAGGGAAACAGGGTCAGCAGAACATCTCGAGGAATTTCGTCACTAACGAAATGCCGTCAAAATGATCTGTCAGGCAAAGAGGAAACTGTGAATGCAGTTATCCAGCAAGCGGAAAATAAGCCAAAATTTTATTCCATTATATCATTAGTCGATGAAAAAACAAGGACCCAGTCGCAGAACCTATGGATGCGAATGGTGTTGAAGTCATTGAAAATTTGGAGAAAGCCTAGCACTTGGCTCGGTTCTTTGCCTTGGTATTCACTAGAGAACCTGAACTTCAGCTTGACCATGTCAACAGTGCTGTTATTAACGCCAGTCCACTGCTTGAATGTATACCCTTACAGGAACCCCTCATGGAACGAGAACTGAAAAATCCCAAAGAAGCCAAGTCATCTGGTCCGGACAATTTACCGGCAAAGTTCTTGAAAGAACTGACCGGCGAACTCTCCAAACCATTAGCGCATATATTCAATTTGTCATTTAATCAGGGAAACTGCCATCCAAAGACAGCAAATATATACATCATATGAAAGAGTGGGGCTCGATCTAATTAATTAATTAATTAATTAATTATTGCCAGTTTACAGGTAAGGTCAAAAGGGAGATACAGTGGGGGTGGAGCTGACAGTGAAAAAACTCCTGATCTTTCTTTATAGTGTTTTAAGGAGAAAAATCTGCAGCTTTTTGAACGGATTAAAGTTCAGGAAGCTATAAAAATACATCTCGATGATTGGGGCGCCGAGAGTGGTTGAGCTGCCACAATGGGTCGAGGCTTGTAAGCATACAGTGTTGTTGGTAGGAAAGGTTTTCTGTGCTCTGAAATGAAAACTCTTTTAGTAAAGAAGTGCTGGACTGATTCTATACTCCTCCGTTAACTCGCGTTTTTGAAAGCTAAATAGAAACGAGCAGTATTCAGACTAGGTCTGACATACATTTTATAAAGGCTGGTCCTAATATTGACAGTTTAAAATTTCTGAGAATAAACCCAGTGGTTTGGCGTGCTTTAATAATAATAATATTTGTATTTATGCCGGTTTACAGGCATTGTCAGATGGAAATATATTCAGTGGGTGAGGAAGCTGGTGAGAAAAAAATCCTGAATATATATCATTATAAGTGGTTTCCTATTTTCATGTTATTCAGGAGAAAAACTGCCGCCTTAAGGATGATAGCAATTCAGATCAGGGAAGAGTTAACACAATTGCAGTCTGTAGGCAGTCTCTCTGTCTTTGCTAGGAACCGGGGATTCTGCCTCAGGCAAGAAAGCATCCGTGTACGGTCGCTCACTGTCTGCGAAGAAGTCCAGCGGGTGAGCTGCAGAGACGGTGCCGTATCCCTCGAGTAACACCTGGGATTGAGTTCAGATGCGCACACTCCGTCGAACAGGAAAGCAGATTCTACCGTGTCGGTGCCCAATTCTTGGAAACTGTTCTGAATGCAAAATTAGTATGTGTCCTTAAACAAGAACTCCGTTGGACTTTTTATTATGAAGTTTATTCCACATGGCCATGGCGTTTATCGAAAAGAACCGTCGATGCCAACTTGTGAGCTAATGGAAGAAATAAAAAGACATTGCGATGACTGCTGCGCCGAGGATGGTCAAGCTGCCTCACAGTGATAAAG
>WEDG01008646.1:0-44402 GCA_017591395.1 Schistocephalus solidus | reverse complement strand
ACCGCCTGCGAGGGGCTCTAGTCTGAGCTCCAGGGCACAACGGAACATACATGTTCCTTAAGCAGATCGGTGAGCCTCACACTATCATCATATTCCCGATCACAACCGACAAAACAACGAGGCCCGTCTGCTCAATGGTAAAGCGATTCGACTCAAATACCAAAGGTCGCGGGTTCGAATCCCAGGTGTCACACGCTGGGGATCGGGTATGACTGGCTGATGACGGCTAATAAAAGCCAGAAATGGCCATTCCGGTCTCCCATGTCTCTGTCGGTTAGACATTATCAACATATGCTCACGTCACTATGCGACCGCCTGCGAGGGCTCTAGTCTGAGCTCCAGGGCGCAACGGAACATACATGTTCCTTTAAAGCAGATCGGTGAGCCTCACACTATCATCATATTCCCGATCACAACCGACAAAGACAACGAGCCCGTGGCTCAACGGTAGAAACGTTCGACTCAAATACTACAATGTCGCGGGTTCGACTCCCAGGTGTGCCACACTTGGGGATTAGGGTATGACTAGTTGATGACGGCTAATAAGCCAGAAATGGCCATTCAGTCTCCCTTTGTCTTTGTCGGTTCCACCTTATCAAACATATGCTACAGTCACTATGCGACCACCTACGGGACTCTAGTCTGAGCTCAAGGGCAGACAGAACATACATGTTCCTTTAAGCAGATCGGTGAGCCTCACACTATCATCATATTCCCGATCACAACCGACAAAAACAGCGAGCCCGTGGCTCAACGGTAGAGCGTTCGACTCAAATACCAAATGTCGTGGTGTTCGAATCCCAGGTGTGCTCACACTTGGGATTGGGTATGACTGGCTGATGACGGCTAATAAGCCAGAAATGGCCATACGGTCTCCCTTTGTCTTTGTCGGTTCCACCTTATCAACATATGCTACACGTCGTTATGCGACCGCCTCGCAGAGTTCTCTAGTCTGAGCTCCAGGGCACAACAGGGAACATTAATGTTCCTTAAGCAGATCGGTGAGCCTCACACTATCATCATATTCCCGATCACAACCGACAAAACAACGAGCCCGTGGCTCAAATGGTAGAGCGTTCGACTCAAATACCAAAGGTCGCGGGTTCGAATCCCAGGTGTGCCACACTTGGGATTGGGTATGACTGGCTGATGACGGCTAATAAGCCAGAAATGGCCATTCGGTCTCCCTTATGTCTTTGTCGGTTCAACCTTATCAACATATGCTTCACGTCACTATGCGACCGCCTGCGAGGGGCTCTAGTCTAGAGTCTCAGGGCACAACGGAACATACATGTTGTTTCCTAAAGCAGATCGGTGAGCCTCACTCTATCATCATATTCCCGATCACAACCGACAAAACAAGCGAGCCCGTGTCTCAACGGTAGAGCGTTTCGACTCAAATACCAATGGTCGCGGGTTCGAAATCCCAGGGTGTGCCACACTTGGGATTGATATGACTGGCTGATGACGGCTAATAAGCCAGAAATGGCCAGTCCGGGTCTCCCTTTGTCTTTGTCGGTTCCACCTTATCAACATATGCTACACGTCACTATGCGACCGCCTGCGAGGGCTCTAGTCTGAGCGTCAGGGCACAACGGAACATACATGTTCCTTAAGCAGATCGGTGAGCCCTCACACTATCATCATATTCCCGATCACAACCGACAAAACAACGAGCCCGTGGCTCAATGGTAGAAACGTTCGACTCAAATACCAAACGTCGCGGGTTCAAATCCCAGTTGTGTCACACTTGGGATTGGTGTATGACTGGCTGATGACGGCTAATAAGCCAGAAATGGCCATTCCGGTCTCCCTTGTCTTTTGTCGGTTCCACCTTATCAACATATGCTACACGTCGCTATGCGACCGCCTGCGAGGCTCTGAGTCTGAGCTCCAGGGCACAACGGAACATACTTGTTCCTTAAGCAGATCGGTGAGCCTCACACTATCATCATATTTCCCGATCACAACCGACAAAACAACGAGCCCGTGGCTCAATGGTAGAGCGTTCGACTCAAATACCAAAATGTCGCGGGTTTCGAATCCCAGGTGTGTCACACTTGGGATTGGGTATGACTGGCTGATGACGGCTAATAAGCCAGAAATGGCCATTCCGGTCTCCCTTTGTCTTTGTCGGTTCCACCTTATTAACATATGCTACACGTCGCTATGCGACCGCCTGCGAGGGTTCTAGTCTAAGCTCCAGGGCACAACGGAACATACTTGTTCTTTAAGCGAGATCGGTGAGCCTCACACTATCATCATATTCCCGATCACAACCGACAAAACAACGAGCCCGTGGCTCAATGGTAAAAGCGATTCGACTCAAATACCAAAGGTCGCGGGTTCGAATCCCAGGTGTGCCACACTTGGGATTGCGTATGACTGGCTGATGACGGCTAATAAGCCAGAAATGGCCATTCCGGTCTCCCTTTGTCTTTGTCGGTTCCACCTTATCAACATATGCTACACGTCACTATGCGACCGCCTGCGAGGGCTCTAGTCTGAGCTCCAGGGCACAACGGAACATACATGTTCCTTAAGCAGATCGGTGAGCCCCACACTATCATCATATTTCCCGATCACAACCGACAAAAACAACGAGCCCGTGGCTCAATGGTAGAGCGTTCGACTCAAATACCAAAGGTCGCGGGTTCGAATCCCAGGTGTGCCACACTTGGGATTGGGTATGACTGGCTGATGACGGCTAATAAGCCAGAAATGGCCATTCCGGTCTCCCTTTGTCTTTGTCGGTTCCACCTTATCAACATATGCTACGTCGCTATGCGACCGCCTGCGAGGGCTCTAGTCTGAGCGCCAGGGCACAACGGAACATACTTGTTCCTTAAGCAGATCGGTGAGCCTCACACTATCATCATATTTCCCGATCACAACCCGACAAAAACAACGAGCCCGTGGCTCAACGGTAGAGCGTTCGACTCAAATACCAAAGGTCGCGGGTTCGAATCCCAGGTGTGCCACACTTGGGATTGGGTATGACTGGCTGATGACGGCTAATAAGCCAGAAATGGCCATTCCGGTCTCCCTTGTCTTTGTCGGTTCCACCTTATCAACATATGCTACAAGTCGCTATGCGACCGCCTGCGAGGGGCTCTAGTCTAAGCGCCAGGGCACAAGGGAACATACTTGTTCCTTAAGCAGTTCGGTGAGCCTCACACTATCATCATATTCCCAATCACAACCAACAAAACAACGAGCCCGTGGCTCAATGGAATAGCGTTCGACTCAAATAGTATTGGTCGTGGGTTCAAATCCCAGGTGTGCCAGACTTGGGATTGGTTTTCATCCTTCTGATGACGGCTAATAAGCCAGAAATGGCCATTCCGGTCTTCCTTGTCTTTGTCGGTTACACCTTATCAACATATGCTATACGTCGCTATGCGACCGCCTGCGAGGGCTCTAGTCTGAGCGCCAGGGCACAACGGAACATACTTGTTCCTTAAGCGAGATCGGTGAGCCTCACACTATCATCATATTCCCGATCACAACCGACAAAACAACGAGCCCGTGGCTCAATGGTAAAGCGTTCGACTCAAATACCAAAGGTCGCGGGTTCGAAATCCCAGGTGTGTCACACTTGGGATTGGGTATGACTGGCTGATGACGGCTAATAAGCCAGAAATGGCCATTCCGGTCTCCCTTGTCTTTGTCGGTTTCACCTTATCAACATATGCTACACGTCGCTATGCGACCGCCTGCGAGGGCTCTAGTCTGAGCTCCAGGGCACAACGGAACATACATGTTCCTTAAGCAGATCGGTGAGCCCTCACACTATCATCATATTCCCGATCACAACCGACAAAACAACGAGCCCGTGGCTCAATGGTAGAGCGTTCGACTCAAATACCAAAGGTCGCGGGTTCAAATCCCAGGTGTGCCACACTTGGGATTGGGTATGACTGGCTGATGACGGCTAATAAGCCAGAAATGGCCATTCCGGTCTCCCTTGTCTTTGTCGGTTCCACCTTATCAACATATGCTACACGTCGCTATGCGACCGCCTGCGAGGGCTCTAGTCTGAGCTCCAGGGCACAACGGAACATACATGTTCCTTAAGCAGATCGGTGAGCCCTCACACTATCATCATATTCCCGATCACAACCGACAAAACAACGAGCCCGTGGCTCAATGGTAGAACGTTCGACTCAAATACCAAATGTCGCGGGTTCGAATCCCAGGTGTGTCACACTTGGGATTGGGTATGACTGGCTGATGACGGCTAATAAGCCAGAAATGGCCATTCCGGTCTCCCTTGTCTTTGTCGGTTCCACCTATCAACATATGCTACACGTCGCTATGCGACCGCCAGCGAGGGACTCTAGTCTGAGCTCAAGGGCACAACGGAACATACTTGTTCCTTAAAGCAGATCGGTGAGCCTCACACTATCATCATATTCCCGATCACAACCGACAAAACAACGAGCCCGTGGCTCAATGGTAGAGCGTTCGACTCAAAATACCAAAGGTCGCGGGTTCGAATCCCAGGTGTGCCACACTTGGGATTGGGTATGACTGGCTGATGACGGCTAATAAGCCAGAAATGGCCATTCCGGTCTCCCTTGTCTTTGTCGGTTCCACCTTATCAACATATGCTACACGTCGCTATGCGACCGCCTGCGAGGGGCTCTAGTCTGAGCTCCAGGGCACAACGGGAACATACTTGTTCCTTAAGCAGATCGGTGAGCCTCACACTATCATCATATTTCCCGATCACAACCGACAAAACAACGAGCCCGTGGCTCAATGGTAGAGCGTTCGACTCAAATACCAAAGGTCGCGGGTTCGAAATCCCAGGTGTGCCACACTTGGGATTGGGTATGACTGGCTGATGACGGCTAATAAGCCAGAAATGGCCATTCCGGTCTCCCTTGTCTTTGTCGGTTCCACCTTATCAACATATGCTACACGTCGCTATGCGACCGCCTGCGAGGGCTCTAGTCTGAGCTCCAGGGCACAACGGAACATAAATGTTCCTTAAGCAGATCGGTGAGCCCCACACTATCATCATATTCCCGATCACAACCGACAAAACAACGAGCCCGTGGCTCAATGGTAGAGCGTTCGACTCAAATACCAATGGTCGCGGGTTCAAATCCCAGGTGTGCCACACTTGGGATTGGGTATGACTGGCTGATGACGGCTAATAAGCCAGAAATGGCCATTCCGGTCTCCCTTGTCTTTGTCGGTTCCACCTTATCAACATATGCTACACGTCGCTATGCGACCGCCTGCGAGGGCTCTAGTCTGAGCTCCAGGGCACAACGGAACATACATGTTCCTTAAGCAGATCGGTGAGCCCTCACACTATCATCATATTCCCGATCACAACCGACAAAACAACGAGCCCGTGGCTCAATGGTAGAGCGTTCGACTCAAATACCAAAGGTCGCGGGTTTCGAATCCCAGGTGTGCCACACTTGGGATTGGGTATGACTGGCTGATGACGGCTAATAAGCCAGAAATGGCCATTCCGGTCTCCCTTGTCTTTGTCGGTTCCACCTTATCAACATATGCTACACGTCGCTATGCGACCGCCTGCGAGAGCTCTAGTCTGAGCTCCAGGGCACAACGGAACATACATGTTCCTTAAGCAGATCAGTGAGCCTCACACTATCATCATATTCCCGATCACAACCGACAAAACAACGAGCCCGTGGCTCAATGGTAGAGCGTTCGACTCAAATACCAAAGGTCGCGGGTTCGAATCCCAGGTTTGCGACACTTGGGATTGGGAATGACTGGCTGATGACGGCTAATAAGCCAGAAATGGCCATTCCGGTCTCCCTTGTCTTTGTCGGTTCCACCTTATCAACATATGCTACACGTCGCTATGCGACCGCCTGCGAGGGCTCTAGTCTGAGCTCCAGGGCACAACGGAACATACATGTTCCTTAAGCAGATCGGTGAGCCTCACACTATCATCATATTCCCGATCACAACCGACAAAACAACGAGCCCGTGGCTCAATGGTAAAGCGTTCGACTCAAATACCAAAGGTCGCGGGTTTGAATCCCAGGTGTTCCACACTTGGGATTGGGTATGACTGGCTGATGACGGCTAATAAGCCAGAAATGGCCATTCCGGTCTCCCTTGTCTTTGTCGGTTCCACCTTATCAACATATGCTACACGTCGCTATGCGACCGCCTGCGAGGGCTCTAGTCTGAGCTCCAGGGCACAACGGAACATACATGTTCCTTAAGCAGATCGGTGAGCCCCACACTATCATCATATTCCCGATCACAACCGACAAAACAACGAGCCCGTGGCTCAATGGTAGAGCGTTCGACTCAAATACCAAAGGTCGCGGGTTCGAATCCCAGGTGTTCCACACTTGGGATTGGGTATGACTGGCTGATGACGGCTACTAAGCCAGAAATGGCCATTCCGGTCTCCCTTGTCTTTTTGTCGGTTCCACCTTATCAACATATGCTACACGTCGCTATGCGACCGCCTGCGAGAGCTCTAGTCTGAGCTCCAGGGCACAACGGAACATACATGTTCCTTAAGCAGATCGGTGAGCCCTCACACTATCATCATATTCCCGATCACAACCGACAAATCAACGAGCCCGTGGCTCAATGGTAGAGCGTTCGACTCAAATTCCAAAGGTCGCGGGTTCGAATCCCAGGTGTGCCACACTTGGGATTGGGTATGACTGGCTGATGACGGCTAATAAGCCAGAAATGGCCATTCTGGTCTCCCTTGTCTTTGTCGGTTCCACATTATCAACAGATGCTACACGTCGCTATGCGACCGCCTGCGAGGGACTCTAGTCTGAGCTCCAGGGCACAACGGAACATACATGTTCCTTAAGCAGATCGGTGAGCCCCACACTATCATCATATTTCCCGATCACAACCGACAAAACAACGAGCCCGTGGCTCAATGGTAGAAAGCGTTCGACTCAAATACCAAAAGGTCGCGGGTTCGAATCCCAGGTGTTTCAACACTTGGGATTGGGTATGACTGGCTGATGACGGCTTATAAGCCAGAAATGGCCATTCCGGTCTCCCTTGTCTTTGTCGGTTCCACCTTATCAACATATGCTACACGTCGCTATGCGACCGCCTGCGAGGGCTCTAGTCTGAGCTCCAGGGCACAACGGAACATACATGTTCCTTAAGCAGATCGGTGAGCCACACACTATCATCATATTCCCGATCACAACCGACAAAACAACGAGCCCGTGGCTCAATGGTTGAGCGTTCGACTCAAATTCCAAAGGTCGCGGGTTTCGAATCCCAGGTGTGCCACACTTGGGATTGGGTATGACTGGCTTATGACGGCTTATAAGCCAGAAATGGCCATTCCGGTCTCCCTTGTCTTTGTCGGTTCCACATTATCAAAAGATGCTACACGTCGCTATGCGACGGCCTGCGAGAGCTCTAGTCTGAGCTCCAGGGCACAACGGAACATAAATGTTCCTTAAGCAGATCGGTGAGCCACCCACTATCATCATATTTCCCATCGCAACCGACAAAAGCAACGAGCCCGTGGCTCAATGGTAGAGCGTTCCGAATCAAATAACAAAGGTCGTGGGTTTCGAATCCCAGGTGTTTCAACACTTGGATTGGGTATGACTGGCTGATAACGGCTACTAAGCCAGAAATGGCCATTCCGGTCTCCCTTGTCTTTGTCGGTTCCACATTATCAAGATATGCTTCACGTCGCTATGCGACCGCCTGTGAGAACTCTAGTCTGAGTTCCAGGGCACAACGGAACATAAATGTTCCTTAAGCAGATCGGTGAGCCACACACTATCATCATATTTCCCGATCGCAACCGACAAATCAACGAGCCCGTGGCTCAATGGTAGAGCGTTCGACTCAAATTCCAAAGGTTGCGGGTTCGAAATCCCAGGTTGTTCACACTTTAGATTGGGTATGACTGGCTGATGATGGCTTATAAGCCAGAAATGGCCATTCCGGTCTCCCTTGTCTTTCGGCTGCACATTATCAACAGATGCTACACGTCGCTATGCGACTGCCTGTGAGAGTTACTCTAGTCTGAGTTCCAGGGCACAACGGAACATAAATGTTCCTTAAGCAATTCGGTGTGCCACACCCTATCATCATATTTCCGATCGCAACCGACAAAGCAACGAGCCCGTGGATCAATGGTAGAGCGTTCAAATCAAATACCAAAGGTCGCGGGTTAGAATCCCAGGTTTTAAACACTTGGGATTGGGAATGATTGGCTGATGACAGCTACTAAGCCAGAAATAACCATTCCGGTCTCCCTTGTCTTTGTCGGTTCCACATTATCAAAAGATGCTACACGTCGCTATGCGACGGCCTGTTAGTACTCTACTCTGAGTTCCAGGGCACATCGGAACATAAATGTTCCTTAAGCGGATCGGTGTGCCACAGACTATCATCATATTTCCCATCGCAACCGACAAAGCAACGAGCCCGTGGCTCAATGGTAGAGCGTTCGAATCAAGTACAAAAGGCCGCGGGTTCGAATCCCAGGTTTTCAACACTTAAGATTGGGTAGGACTGGCTGAAAATGGCTTATACGCAAGAAATGGCCATTCCGGTCTGCCTTGTCTTTGTCTGTTCCACATTATCTAAAGATGCTAAACGTCGCTATTTGACTGCCTGTGAGAACTCTAGTCTGAGTTCCAGGGCAAAACGGAACATAAACGTTCCTTAAAAAGATCGGTGAGCCACACACTATCATCATATTCTCGATCGCAACCGACAAATCAACGAGCCCGTGCCTCAATGGTTGAGCGTTCGACTCAAATTCCAAAGGTTGCGGGTTCAAATCCCAGATGTTTCACACTTTAGATTGGGTATGACTGGCTGATGATGGCTTATAAGCCAGAAATGGCCATTCTGGTCTGCCTTGTATTTGTCGGTTCCAAATTATCCAAAGATGCTACACGTCGCTATGCGACGGCCTGTTAGTACTCTAGTCTGAGTTCCAGGGCACAACGGAACATAAACTTTCCTTATGTAGATGGGGGAGCCACACACTATCATCATATTCCCGATCCCAACCGACAAAGCAACGAGCCCGTGGCTCAATGAAAGAGCGTTCGACTCAAATACCAAAGGTATCGGGTTCGAATTCCAGGTTTTCCACACTTGGGATTGGGTATGACTGGTTAATAACGGCTAATAAGCCAGAATGGCCATTCTGGTCCCGCTTGATATTGTCGGTTTGACATTATTAACAAATGCTACACGTCGCTATGCGACGGCCTGAGAGTACTCTAGTCTGAGTTCCATGGCACAACGGAACATTAATGTTCCTTAAGCGGATCGGTGTGCCACACACTATCGTCATATTTCCGATCGCAACCGACAAATCAACGAGCCCGTGTCTCAATGGTTGAGCGTTCGACTCAAATTTCAAAGGTTGCGGGTTAGAATCCCAGATGTTTCACACTTTAGATTTGGTATGACTGGCTGATGATGGCTTATAAGCCAGAAATGGCCATTCCGGTCTGCCCTGTCTTTGTCGGTTCCACATTATCAAAAGATGCTACACGTCGCTATGCGACGGCCTGTTAGTACTCTACTCTGAGTTCCAGGGCACATCGGAACATAAATGTTCCTTAAGCGGATCGGTGTGCCACACACTATCATCATATTTCCGATCGCAACCGACAAATCAACGAGCCCGTGGCTCAATGGAAAAGCGTTCGACACAAATACCATAGGTCGTGGGTTCGAATCCCAGTTTTTTAACACTTGGGATTGGGAATGATTGGCTGATGACAGCTACTAAGCCAGAAATGGCCCTTCCGGTCTCCCTTGTCTTTTTCGGTTCCACTTTATCAACAGATGCTACACGTCGCTATGCGACTGCCTGTGAGAGTGCTAGTCTGAGATCCAGGGCACAACGGAACATAAACGTTCCTAAAAAGATCGGTGAGCCACACACAATCTTCATATTCCCGATCGCAACCGTTAAAAGCAACGAGCCCGTGCCTCAAAGGTTGAGCGTTCGACTCAAATACCAAAGGTATCGGGTACGAATTCCCAGGTGTTTCACACTTTGGGATTGGGTATGACTGGCTGATGATGGCTTATAAGCCAGAAATGGCCATTCTGGTCTCGCTTGATCTTTGTCGGTTTGACATTATTAACAATGCTACACGTCGCTATGCGACGGCCTGATGAGTACTCTAGTCTGAGTTCCATGGCACAACGGAACATTAATGTTCCTTAAGCGGACCGGTGTGCCACACACTATCATCATATTTCCGATCGCAACCGACAAATCAACGAGCACGTGGCTCAATAGTTGAGCGTTCGACTCAAATTCCAAAGGTTGCGGGTTTGAATGCCAGATGTTCCACACTTTAGATTGGGTATGACTGGCTGATGTTGGCTAATACGCCAGAAATGGCCATTCCGGTCTGCCTTGTCTTTGTCGGTTCCACATTATCAAAAGAAGCTAAACGTCGCTATGCGACTGCCTGTGAGAGTTATTGTCTGGGATCCAGGGCACAACGGAACATAAACGTTCCTTAAGTTGCTTGGTTAGCCACACACTATCATCATATTTCCGATCGCAACCGAAAAAGCAACGAGCCCTTGTCCAATGGTTGGCGTTCGACTCAAATTCCAAAGGTTGCGGGTTCGAATCCCAGATGTTTCACACTTTAGATATGGTATGACTGGTTGATGATAGCTTATTAGCCAGAAATGGCCATTCCGTTCTGCCTTGTCTTTTGTCGGTTCCATACTATCAAAAGATGCTACACGTCGCTATGCGACGGACTGTTAGTACTCTAGTCTGAGTTCCAGGGCACAACGTAACCTAAATGTTCCTTTAACGGATCGGTGTGCCACACACTATCATCATATTCCCGATCCCAACAAACAAAGCAACGAGCACGTGGCTCAATGGAAGAACGTTCGAATCAAATACCAAAGGTCTCGGGTTTGAATTCCAGGTGTTCCACACTTAGGGATTGGGTATGACTGGTTGATAACGGCTTATAAGCCAGAAATGGCCATTCTGGTCTCCCTTGTCTTTGTCGGTTCCACATTATCAAAAGATGCTACACGTCGCTATGGGACGGCCTGTGATTACTCTAGTCTGAGTTCCAGGGCACAACGGAACATAAATGTTCCTTAAGCGGATCGGTGTGCCACATACTATCATCATATTTCCGATCGCAACAGACAAAGCCACGAGCCTGTGGCTCAATGGTTGAGCGTTCGACTCAAATTCCAAAAGTTGCGGGTTTCGAATCCCAGATGTTCCAAACTTAAGATTGGGTATGACTGGCTGAAAATGGCTTATACGCAAGAAATGCGCATTCCGGTCTGCCTAGTTTTTGTCTGTTCCGCATCATCTAAAGATGCTAAACGTCGCTATGCAACTGCCTGTGAGAACTCTAGTCTGAGATCCAGGGCACAGCAGAACATAAACGTTCCTTAAGAACATCGGTGAGCCACACACTATCATCATATTCCCGATCGTAAACGACAAAGCAACGAGCACGTGTCTCAATAGTTGAGCGTTCGACTCAAATTCCAAAGGTTGCGGGTTTGAATGCCAGATGTTTCACACTTTAGATTGGGTATGACTGGCTGATGATGGCTTATAAGCCAGAAATGGCCATTCCGGTCTGCCCTGTCTTTGTCGGTTCCACATTATCAAAAGATGCTACACGTCGCTATGCGACGGCCTGTAACTACTCTACTCTGAGTTCCAGGGCACATCGGAACATAAATGTTCCTTAAGCGGATCGGTGTGCCACACACTATCATCATATTTCCGATGGGAACCGACAAAGCAACGAGCCCGTGGCTCAATGGTAGAGCGTTTGACTCAAATAACAAATGTCGCGGGTTAGAATCCCCGGTTTTTTAACACTTGGGATTGGGAATGATTGGCTGATGACAGCTACTAAGCCAGAAATGGCAATTCCGGTCTCCCAGTTCATTTTCGGTTTCACATTATCAACAGATGCTACACGTCGCTATGAGACGGCCTGTGAGTTCTCTAGTCTGAGTTCCAAAGCACAACGGAACATAAAGGTTCCTTAAGCGGATCGGTGTGCCACACACTATCATCAAATTTCCGATCGCAACCGACAAAGCAACGAGCACGTGGCTCAATGGTTGAGCGTTCGACTCAAATTCCAAAGGTTGCGTGTTCAAATCCCAAATGTTCCACACTTTAGATTGGGTATAGCTGGCTGAAAATGGCTTATACGCCAGAAATGGCCATTCCGGTCTGCCTTTTCTTGGTCTGTTCCACATTATCAATAGATGCTACACGTCGCTATGCGATGGCCTGTTAGTACTCTAGTCTTAGTTCCAGAGCACATCGGAACAAAAATGTTCCTTAAGCGGATCGGTGTGCCACACACTATCATCATATTTCCGATGGGAACCGACAAAGCAACGAGCCCGTGGCTCAATGGTAGAGCGTTTGACTCAAATAACAAATGTCGCGGGTTAGAATCCCCGGTTTTTAACACTTGGGATTGGGAATGATTGGCTGATGACAGCTACTAAGCCAGAAATGGCCATTCCGGTCTCCCAGTTCATTTTCGGTTTCACATTATCAACAGATGCTACACGTCGCTATGAGACGGCCTGTGAGTTCTCTAGTCTGAGTTCCAAAGCACAACGGAACATAAAGGTTCCTTAAGCGGATCGGTGTGCCACACACTATCATCAAATTTCCGATCGCAACCGACAAAGCAACGAGCACGTGGCTCAATGGTTGAGCGTTCGACTCAAATTCCAAAGGTTGCGTGTTCAAATCCCAAATGTTCCACACTTTAGATTGGGTATAGCTGGCTGAAAATGGCTTATACGCCAGAAATGGCCATTCCGGTCTGCCTTTTCTTGGTCTGTTCCACATTATCAATAGATGCTACACGTCGCTATGCGATGGCCTGTTAGTACTCTAGTCTTAGTTCCAGAGCACATCGGAACAAAAATGTTCCTTAAGCGGATCGGTGTGCCACACACTATCATCATATTTCCGATCGCAACCGAAAAAGCAATTAGCACGTGGCTCAAGGTTGAGCGTTCGACTCAAATTCCAAAGGTTGCGGGTTCGAATCCCAGATGTTTCACACTTCAGATTGGGTATGACTGTCTGATGATGGCTTATAAGCCAGAAATGACCATTCCGGTTTTGCCTTGTCTATGTCGGTTCCACATTATCAAAAGATGCTACATGTCGCTTTGCGATGGCCTGTAAGTACTCTAGTCTGAGTTCCAGGGCACAACGGAACATAAATGTTCCTTAAGCGGATCGGTGTGCCACACATTATCATCAAAATTCACGATCCCAACCAACAAAGCAACGAGCCCGTTGCTCAATGGAAGAGCGATCGACTCAAATACCAAAGGTCTCGGGTTCGAATTCCAGGTGTTCCACACTTGGGATTGGGTATGACTGTTTGATAACGGCTTATAAGCCAGAAATGGCCATTCAGGTCTCCCTTGTCTTTGTCGGTTCCACATCATTAACAAAAGCTACACGTCGCTATTCGACGGCCTGTGATTACTCTAGTCTGAGTTCCAGGGCACAACGGAACATAAATGTTCCTTAAGCGGATCGGTGTGCCACACACTTTCATAATATTTCCGATCGCAACCGACAAAGCAACGAGCGCATGGCTCAATGGTAGAGCGTTCGACACAAATACCAAAGGTCGCAGGTTAGGATCCCAGGTTTTTAACACTTGGGATTGGGAATGATTGGCTGATGACAGCTACTAAGCCAGAAATGACCATTCCGGTATACCTTGTCTTTTTCGGTTCCACATTATCAAGAGATGCTACACGTCGCTATGAGACGGCCTGTGAGTACTCTAGTCTGAGATCCAGGGCACAACGGAACATAAATGATCATTTATCAAATCGGAAATCCATACATTATCATCATATTCCCGATCGCAACGGACAAAGCAACGAGCCCGTGGCTCAATAGTAGAGCGTTCGGCTAAAAAACCAAAGGTCGCTGGTTAGAATTCCAGGTGTTCCACACTTGGGATCGGGAATGATTGGCTGATGACGGCTAATAAGCCAGAAATGGCCATTACGGTCTCCCTTGTCATTGTCGGTTCAACGTTATCAAAAGATGCTTCACGTCGCTATGAGACGGCCTGTGAGTACTCTAGTCTGAGTTCCAGGGTACAACGGAACATAAATGTTCCTTAAGCGGATCGGTGTGCCACACACTATCACCATATTTCCGATCGCAACCGACAAAAGCAACGAGCCCGTGGCTCAATGGTACAGCGTTTGACTCAAATTCCAAAGTTTGCGGGTTCAAATCCCAGATGGTCCTAACTTTAGATTGGGTATGACTTGGTGATGATGGCTTAAAAAGCCAGAAATGGCCATTCCAGTCTCCCCTTGTCTTTGTCGGTTCCACATTATCAACAGATGGTTCACGTCGCTATGCAACCGCATGTGAGTACTCTAGTCTGAAATCCAGGGCAAAACGGAACATAAATTATCATTTAGCAAATCGGAAAGCCATACATTATCATCATATTCCCGATCGCAACCGACAAAGCAACGAGCACGTTGCTCAATGGTAAAGCATGGACTTAAATACGACATGTCGCGGGTTAGAATCCCAGGTTTTTCACACTTGGGATTGGATAAGACTGGCTGATGACGGCTAATAAGCCAGAAATGGCCATTCCAGTCTCCCTGGTATTTGTTGGTTCCACATTATCAACAGATGCTACATGTCGCAATGCGACAGCCTGTGAGTACTCTAGTCTGAGTTCCAGGGCACAACGGAACATAAATTATCATTTAGCAAATAGGAAAGCCATACATTATCATCATTTTCCCGATCGCAACCGACAAACCAACGAGCCCGTGGCTCAATGGTAGAGAGTTCAGCTCAAAAACCAAAGGTCATCGGTTAGAATCCCAGGTGTTCCACACTTGGGATCGGGAATGATTGGCTGATGACGGCTAATAAACCAGAAATGGCCATTACGGTCTCCCTTTGTCATTGTCGGTTCAACGTTATCAAAAGATGCTTCACGTCGCTATGAGACGGCCTGTGAGTACTCTAGTCTGAGTTCCAGGGTACAACGGAACATAAATGTTCCTTAAGCGGATCGGTGTGCCACACACTATCACCATATTTCCTATCGCAACCGACAAAGCAACGAGCCCGTGGCTCAATGGTACAGCGTTCGACTCAAATTCCAAAGGTTGCGGGTTCAAATTCCAGTTGGTCCAAACTTTAGATTGGGTATGACTGGGTGTTGATTGCTTAAAAACCAGAAATGGCCATTCCAGTCTCCCTTGTCTTTGTCGGTTCCACATTATCAACAGATGGTTCACGTCGCTATGCAACTTCGTGTGAGTACTCTAGTCTGAGTTCCAGGGCACAACAGAACATAAATTATCATTTAGCAAATAGGAAAGCCATACATTATCATCATTTTCCCGATCGCAACCGACAAACCAACGAGCCCGTGGCTCAATGGTAGATGGTTCAGCTCAAAAACCAAAGGTCACCGGGTTAGAATCCCAGGTGTTCCACACTAAGGATTAGGAATGATTGGCTGATGACGGCTAATAAGCCAGAAATGACCATTCCGGTCTCCCTTGTCATTGTCGGTTCCACGTTAACAAAAAGATGCTTCACGTCGCTATGTGACGGCCTGTTAGTACTCTAGTCTGAGTTCCAGGGTACAACGGAACATAAATGTACCTTAAGCGGATCGGTGTGCCACAAACTATCACCATATTTCCGATCGCAACCGACAAAGCAAAGAGCCCGTGGCTCAATGGTAGAGCGTTCGACTCAAATTCCAAAGGTTGCGGGTTTTAATGCCAGATGTTTTACTCGTTAGATTGGGGAATGACTGGCTTATGATGGCTTATAAGCCAGAAATGGGCCATTCCGGTCTGCCTTGTCTTTGTCGGTTACACATTATCAAAAGATGCGTCACGTCGCTATGCGACGGCCAGTTAGTATTCTAGTCTGAGTTTCCAGGGCACATCGGAACATAAATGTTCCTTAAACTGATCGGTGTGCCACACACTATCATCATATTTCCGATCCCAACCAACAAAGCAACGAGCCCGTGGCTCAATGGAAGAGCGTTCGACTCAAATACCAAAGGTCTCGTGTTCGAATTCCAGGTGTTTCACACTTGGGATTGGGTATGACTGGTTGATAACGGCTTATAAGCCAGAAATGGCCATTCCAGTCTGCCTTGTCTTTGTCGGTTCCTTATTATCAAAAGATGCTACACGTCGCTATGCGACTGCCTGTGAGAGTTCTCGTCTGAGATCCAGGGCACAACGGAACATAAACGTTCCATAAGTAGAACGGTGAGCCAAACACTATCATCATATTTCCGATCTCAACTGAAAAAGCAACGAGCCCGTGGCTCAATGCTAGAGCGTTCAGCTCAAAAACCAAAGGTCGCGGGTTAGAATCCCAGGTGTTCCACACTTGGGATTGGGAATGATTGGCTGATGACCGCTTATAAGCCAGAAATGGCCATTCCGGTCTCCCTTGTCATTGTCGGTTCCACGTTAACAAAAGATGCTACACGTCGCTATGCGACGGCCTGTTAGTACTCTAGTCTGAGATCCAGGGCACAACGGAACATAAATGTTCCTTAAGCGGATCGGTGTGCCACACACTATCATCATATTCCCGATCCCAAACAAAACAGCAACGAGCCCGTGGCTCAATGGAAGAGCGATCGACTCAAATACCAAAGGTCTCGGGTTTGAATTCCAGGTGTTCCACACTTGGGATTTGTATGACTGTTTGATAACGGCTTATAAGCCAGAAATGGCCATTCTGGTCTCCCTTGGCTTTGTCGGTTCCACATTATTAACAAAAGCTACACGTCGCTATTCGATGGCCTGTGAGTACTCTAGTCTGTGTTCCAGGGCACAACGGAACATAAATGTTCCTTAAGCGGATCGGTGTGCCACACACTATCATCATATTTCCCATCGCAACCAACAAAGCATAGAGACCATGGCTCAATGGTAGAGCGTTCGACACAAATACCAAAGGTCGCGGGTTAGAATCCCAGGTTTTTAAACACTTGGGATTGGGAATGATTGGCTGATGACAGCTACTAAGCCAGAAATGGCCATTCCGGTCTCCCTTGTCTTTTTCGGTTGCACATTATCAACAGATGCTACACGTCCCTATGATACGGCCTGTAAGTATTCTTGTCTAAATTCCAGGGCACAACGGAACATAAACGTTCCTTAAGTAGATCGGTGAGCCACACACTATCATCATATTTCCGATCACAACCGAAAAAGCAACGAGCCCGTGGCTCAATGGTTGAGCGTTCGACTCAAATTCCAAAGGTTGCGGGTTCAAATACCAGATGTTTCACACTTCAGATTGGGTATGACTGTCTGATGATGGCTTATAAGCCAGAAATGACCATTCCGGTTTGCCTTGTCTATGTCGGTTCCACATTATCAAAAGATGCTACATGTCGCTTTGCGATGGCCTGTAAGTACTCTAGTCTGAGTTCCAGGGCACAACGGAACATAAATGTTCCTTAAGCGGATCGGTGTGCCACACATTATCATCATATTCACGATCCCAACCAACAAAGCAACGAGCCCGTTGCTCAATGGAAGAGCGATCGACTCAAATACCAAAGGTGTCGGGTTCGAATTCCAGGTGTTCCAGGTGGGATTGGGTATGACTGTTTGATAACGGCTTATAAGCCAGAAATGGCCATTCAGGTCTCCCCTTGTCTTTTGTCGGTTCCACATCATTAACAAAAGCTACACGTCGCTATTCGACGGCCTGTGAGTACTCTAGTCTGAGTTCCAGGGACAACGGAACATAAATGTTCCTTAAGCGGATCGGTGTGCCACACACTATCATCATATTCCCGATCGCAACCGACAAAGCAACGAGCCCATGGCTCAATGGTAGAGCGTTCGACTCAAATACCAAAGGTCGCGGGTTAGAATCCCAGGTTTTTAACACTTGGGATTGGGAATGATTGGCTGATGACAGCTACTAAGCCAGAAATGGCCATTCCGGTCTCCCTTGTCTTTTGTCGGTTCAACGTTATCAAACAGATGCTACACGTCGCTATGAGGCGGCCTGTGAGTACTCTACTCTGAGTTCCAGGGCACAACGGAACATAAATGTTCCTTAAGCGGATCGGTGTGCCACACACTATCATCATATTTCCGATCGCAACCGACAAAGCAACGAGCCCGTGGCTCAATGGAAGAGCGTTCGACTCCAAATTCAAAGGTTGCGGGTTCAAATCCCAGGTGTTCCTAACTTTGGGATTGGGTATGACTGGGTGATGATGGCTTAAAAGCAAAATGGCCATTCATGTCTCCCTTGTCTTTGTCGGTGCCACATTATCAACAGATGCTACACGTCGCTATGCAACTGCGTGTGAGTACTCTAGTCTGAAATCCAGGGCAAAACGGAACATAAATGATCATTTAGCAAATCGGAAAGCCATACATTATCATCATATTCCCGATCGCAACCGACAAAGCAACGAGCACGTTGCTCAATGGTAAAGCATGGACTTAAATACGACATGTCGCGGGTTAGAATCCCAGGTTTTTCACACTTGGGATTGGATATGACTGGCTGATGACGGCTAAAAAGCCAGAAATGGCCATTCCAGTCTCCCTGGTATTTGTTGGTTCCACATTATCAACAGATGCTACATGTCGCAATGCGACAGCCTGTGAGTACTCTAGTCTGAGTTCCAGGGCACAACGGAACATAAATTATCATTTAGCAAATAGGAAAGCCATACATTTTCATCATTTTCCCGATCGCAACCGACAAAACCAACGAGCCCGTGGCTCAATGGTAGAGAGTTCAGCTCAAAAACCAAAGGTCACCGGTTAGAATCCCAGGTGTTTCACACTTGGGATCGGGAATGATGGGCTGATGACGGCTAATATGCCAGAAATGGCCATTACGGTCTCCCTTGTCATTGTCGGTTCAACGTTATCAAAAGATGCTTCACGTCGCTATGAGACGGCCTGTGAGTACTCTAGTCTGAGTTCCAGGGTACAACGGAACATAAATGTTCCTTAAGCGGATCGGTGTGCCACACACTATCACCATATTTCCGATCGCAACCGACAAAGCAACGAGCCCGTGGCTCAATGGTACAGCGTTAAACTCAAATTCCAAAGGTTGCTGGTTCAAATCCCAGATGGTCCAAACTTTAGATTGGGTATGACTGGGTGATGATGGCTTAAAAACCAGAAATGGCCATTCCAGTATCCCTTGTCTTTGTCGGTTCCACATTATCAACAGATGGTTCACGTCGCTATGCAACTGCGTGTGAGTACTCTAGTCTGAAATCCAGGGCAAAACGGAACATAAATTATCATTTAGCAAATCGGAAAGCCATACATTATCATCATATTCCCGATCGCAACCGACAAAGCAACGAGCACGTTGCTCAATGGTAAAGCATGGACTTAAATACGACATTTCGCGGGTTAGAATCCCAGGTTTTTCACACTTGGGATTGGATATGACTGGCTGATGACGGCTAATAAGCCAGAAATTGCCATTCCAGTCTCCCTGGTATTTGTTGGTTCCACATTATCAACAGATGCTACATGTCGCAATGCGACAGCCTGTGAGTACTCTAGTCTGAGTTCCAGGGCACAACGGAACATAAATTTTCATTTAGCAAATAGGAAAGCCATACATTATCATCATTTTCCCGATCGCAACCGACAAACCAACGAGCCCGTGGCTCAATGGTAGAGAGTTCAGCTCAAAAGCCAAAGGTCACCGGTTAGAATCCCAGGTGTTCCACACTAAGGATTAGGAATGATTGGCTGATGACGGCTAATAAGCCAGAAATGGCCATTCCGGTCTCCCTTGTCATTGTCGGTTCCACGTTAACAAAAGATGCTACACGTCGCTATGCGACGGCCTGTTAGTACTCTAGTCCGAGTTCCAGGGTACAACGGAACATAAATGTACCTTAAGCGGATCGGTGTGCCACAAACTATCACCATATTTCCGATCGCAACCGACAAAGCAAAGAGCTCGTGGCTCAATGGTAGAGCGTTCGACTCAAATTCCAAAGGTTGCGGGTTTGAATGCCAGATGTTTCACTCTTCAGATTGGGAATGACTGGTTGATGATGGCTTATAAGCCAGAAATGGCCATTCCGGTCTGCCTTGTCTTTGTCGGTTACACATTATCAAAAGATGCGTCACGTCGCTATGCGACGGCCAGTTAGTACTCTAGTCTGAGTTCCAGGGCACATCGGAACATAAATGTTCCTTAAACTGATCGGTGTGCCACACACTATCATCATATTTCCGATCCCAACCAACAAAGCAACGAGCCCGTGGCTCAATGGAAGAGCGTTCGACTCAAATACCAAAGGTCTGCGGGTTCGAATTCCAGGTGTTTCACTCTTGGGATTGGGTATGACTGGTTTATAACGGCTTATAAGCCAGAAATGGCCATTCCAGTCTGCCTTGTCTTTGTCGGTTCCACATTATCAAAAGATGCTACAGGTCGCTATGCGACTGCCTGTGAGAGTTCTCGTCTGAGATCCAGGGCACAACGGAACATAAACGTTCCTTAAGTAGAACGGTGAGCCAAACACTATCATCATATTTCCGATCGCAACCGAAAAAGCAACGAGCCCGTGGCTCAATGCTAGAGCGTTCAGCTCAAAAACCAAAGGTCGCGGGTTAGAATCCCAGGTGTTCCACACTTGGGATTGGGAATGATTGGCTGATGACGGCTTATAAGCCAGAAATGGCCATTCCGGTCTCCCTTGTCATTGTCGGTTCCACGTTAACAAAAGATGCTACACGTCGCTATGCGACGGCCTGTTAGTACTCTAGTCTGAGATCCAGGGCACAACGGAACATAAATGTTCCTTAAGCGGATCGGTGTGCCACACACTATCATCATATTTCCCATCGCAACCAACAAAGCATAGAGACCATGGCTCAATGGTAGAGCGTTCGACACAAATACCAAAGGTCGCGGGTTAGAATCCCAGGTTTTTAACACTTGGGATTGGGAATGATTGGCTGATGACAGCTACTAAGCCAGAAATGGCCATTTCGTTCTACCTTGTCTTTTTCGGTTCCACATTATCAACAGATGCTACACGTCGCTATGAGACGGCCTGTGAGTACTCTACTCTGAGTTCCAGGGCACAACGGAACATAAATGTTCCTTAAGTGGATCGGTGTGCCACACACTATCATCATATTCCCGATCGTAACCGACAAATCAACGTGCCTGTTGCTCAATGGAAGAGCGTTCGACTCAAATACAGAAGTTCGCGGGCTTAAACCCCAGGTGTTCCAAACTTGGGATTGGGTATGACTGACTGATGACGGCTTATAAGCCAAAAATGGCCATTCATGTCTCCCTTGTCTTTGTCGGTGCCACATTATCAACAGATGCTACACGTCGCTTTGCAACTGCGTCTGAGTACTCTAGTCTGAAATCCAGGGCAAAACGGAACATAAATATTCCATTTGCAAATCGGTGAGCCACACATTATCCTCATATTCCCGATCGCAACCGACAAAGCAACGAGCACGTTGCTCAATGTTAAAGCATGGATTAAATACGAAATGTCGCGGGTTATAATCCCAGCTGTTTCACACTTGGGATTGGATATGACTGGCTGATGACGGCTCATAAGCCAGAATTGGCCATTCCAGTCTCCCTGGTATTTGTTGGTTCCACATGATCATCAGATGCTAAATGTCGCAATGCGACAGCCTGTGAGTACTCTAGTCTGTGTTCCAGGGCACAACGGAACATAAATGATCATTTAGCAAATCGGAAAGCCATACATTATCATCATATTCCCGATCGCAACCGACAAAACAACGAGCCCGTGGCTCAATGGTAGAGCGTTCGACTCAAATTCCAAAGGTTGCGGGTTCGAATCCCAGGTGTTCCACACTTGGGATTGGGTATGACTGGCTGATGACGGCTAATAAGCCAGAAATGGCCATTCCGGTCTTCCTTGTCTTTTTTCGGTTCCACATTATCAACAGAAGCTACACTTCGTATAGCGACTGCCTGTGGTACTCTGTCTGAGTTTCAGTGCACAACGGAACATAAATGTTCCTTAAGCAGATCGGTGAGCCACACACTATCTTCATATTCCCGATCGTAACCGACAAAGCAACGAGCCCGTGGCTCAATGGTAGAGCGTTCGACTCAAATACCAAAGGTCGCGGGTTCGAATACCAGGTGTTCCACACTTGGCATTGGGTATGACTGGCTGATGACGGCTAATAAGCCAGAAATGGCCATTCCGGTCTCCCTTGTCTTTTGTCGGTTCCACATTATCAAATAGATGCTACACGTCGCTATGCGACTGCCTGTGAGAACTCTAGTCTGAGTTCCAGGGCGAAACGGAACATAAATGTTCCTTAAGCAGATCGGTGAGCCACACACTATCATCATATTCCCGATCGCAACCGACAAAGCAACGAGCCCGTGGCTCAATGGTAGAGCGTTCGACTCAAATACCAAGGTGTGGGTTCGAAACCCAGGTGTTCCACACTTGGGATTGGTGTATGACTGGCTGATGACGGCTAATAAGCCAGAAATGGCCATTCCGGTCTCCCTTGTCTTTGTCGGTTCCACATTATCAGATACACGTCGCTATGCGACTGCCTGTGAGAACTCTAGTCTGAGTTCCAGGGCACAACGGAACATAAATGTTCCTTAAGCAGATCGGTGAGCCACACACTATCATCATATTCCCGATCGCAACCGACAAAGCAACGAGCCCGTGGCTCAAATGGTAGAGCGTTCGACTCAAATACAAAGGTCGCGGGTTAGAATCCCAGGTGTTCCACACTTGGGATTGGGATATGACTGGCTGATGACGGCTAATAAGCCAGAAATGGCCATTCGGTCTCCCTTGTCTTTTGTCGGTTCCACATTATCAACAGATGCTACACGTCGCTATGCGACTGCCTGTGAGTACTCTAGTCTGAGTTCCAGGGCACAACGGAACATAAATGTTCCTTAAGCAGATCGGTGAGCCACACACTATCATCATATTCCCGATCGCAACCGACAAAGCAACGAGCCCGTGGCTCAATGCTAGAGCGTTCGACTCAAATACCAAAGGTCGCGGGTTAGAATCCCAGGTGTTCCACACTTGGGATTGGGTATGACTGGCTGATGACGGCTAATAAGCCAGAAATGGCCATTCCGGTGTCCCTTGTCTTTGTCGGTTCCACATTATCAACAGATGCTACACGTCGCTATGCGACTGCCTGTGAGAACTCTAGTCTGAGTTCCAGGGCACAACGGAACATAAATGTTCCTTAATCAGATCGGTGAGCTACACACTATCATCATATTCCCGATCGCAACCGACAAAGCAACGAGCCCGTTGCTCAATGGCAGAGCGTTCGACTCAAATACCAAAGGTCGCGGGTTCGAAACGAGGTGTTCAACACTTATGATTGGTATGACTAGCTGATGACGGCTAATAAGCCAGAAATTGCCATTCCGGTCTCCTTGTCCGTGTTGGTTCCACATTATCAAAAGATGCTAAACGTCGCTATGCGACTGCTTGGGAAAACTCATGTCTGAAAGCCAGGGCACAACGGAACATAAATGTTCCTTAAGCAGATCGGAGAGCCACACACTATCATCATATTCCTGATCGCAACTGACAAAGCAACGAGCCCGTGGCTTAATGGAAGAGCGTTCGACTCATAAACTCACGGTCGCGGGTTAGAATCCTAGGTGTTCCACACTTGGGATTGGATATGACTGGCTGATGACGGCTATAAGCCAGAAATGGCCATTACGGTCTGTTTTGTCTTTGTCGGTTCCACATTATCAAAAGATGCTAAACGTCGCTATGTGACTGCCTGTGAGAACTCTAGTCTGAGTTCCAGGGCACAACGGAACATAAATGTTCCTTAAGCAGATCGGAGAGCCACACACTATCATCATATTCCCGATCGCAACCGACAAAGCAACGAGCCCGTGGCTAAATGCTAGAGCGTTCGACTCAAATACCAAATGTCGTTGGGTTCGAATGCCAGGTGTTTCACACTTGGGATTGGGTATGACTGGCTGATGACGGCTAATAAGCCAGAAATGGCCATTCCGGTCTTCCTTGTCTTTTTGGTTCAACAATATCAAAAGTTGCTACACGTCGCTATGCGACTGCCTGTGAGAACTCTAGTCTGAGTTCCAGGGCACAACGGAACATAAATTGTCCTTAAGCAGATCGTAGAGGCACACTCTATCATCATATTCCCGATCGCAAATGACAAAGAAACGAGCCCGTGACTCAATGGTAAAGCGTTCGACTCAAATACCAAAGGTCGTGGGTTCGAATCCCAGGTGTTCCACACTTGGGATTTGGTATGACTGGCTGATGACGGCTTATAAGCCAGAAATGGCCATTCTTGCCGCCCTTGTCTTTGTCTGTTCCACATTATCAACATATGCTACATGTAGCAATGCGATGGCCAGTGAGTACTCTAGTCTGAGTTCCAGGCCACAATGGAACATAAATGTTCCTTAAGCAGATCGGAGAGCCACACTCTATCATCATATCCCCGATCGCAACCGACAAATCAACGAGCATGTACCTCAATGGTAGAACGTTCGGCTCAAATACCAAAGGTTGCGAGTCAGAATCCCAGGTGTTCCACATTTAAGATTGGGTATGACTGGCTGATGACGGCTAATAAGCCAGAAATGGCCATTCCGGTCTTCCTTGTCTTTTTGGTTCAACAATATCAAAAGTTGCTACACGTCGCTATGCGACTGCCTGTGAGAACTCTAGTCTGAGTTCCAGGGCACAACGGAACATAAATGTTCCTTAAGCAGATCGTAGAGCCACACTCTATCATCATATTCCCGATCGCAAACCGACAAAGCAACGAGCCCGTGGCTCAATGGTAAAGCGTTCGACTCAAATACCAAAGGTCGTGGGTTCGAATCCCAGGTGTTCCACACTTGGGATTTGGTATGACTGGCTGATGACGGCTTATAAGCCAGAAATGGCCATTCTTGCCGCCCTTGTCTTTGTCGGTTCCACATTATCAACAGATGCTACATGTCGCAATGCGACGGCCTGTGAGTACTCTAGTCTGAGTTCCAGGGCACAACATAACAAAAATGTTCCTTAAGCAGATCGGTGAGCCACACACTATCATCATATTCCCGATCGCAACCGACAAAGCAACGAGCCCGTGGCTAAATGCTAGAGCGTTCGACTCAAATACCAAATGTCGTTGGTTCGAATGCCAGGTTTTTCACACTTGGGATTGGGTATGACTGGCTGATGACGGCTAATAAGCCAGAAATGGCCATTCTGGTCTGCTTTGTCTTTGTCGGTTCCACATAAAAAAGAAGCTTCATGTCGCTATGCGACTGGCTGTGAGAACTCTAGTCTGAGTTCCAGGGCGAAACGGTACATAAATGTTCCTTAAGCAGATCGGTGAGCCACACACTATCATCATGTTCCTGATCGCAACCGACAAATCAACGATCCTGTGGCTAAATTGTAGAGCGTTAAACTCAAATACCAATAGTTGCGGGTTCGAATCCCAGGTGTTCCCCACTTTGGATTGCGTATGACTGGCTGATGACGGCGAATAAACCATAAATGGGCATTCCGGTGTCCCTTGTCTTTGTCGGTTCCACATTATCCACAGATGCTACACGTCGCTATGCGACTGCCTGTGAGAACTCTAGTCTGAGTTCCAGGGCACAATGGAACATAAATGTTCCTTAAGCAGATCGGAGAGCCACACACTATCATCATATTCCTGATCGCAACTGACAAATCAACGAGCCCGTGGCTTAATGAAAGAGCGTTTGACTTATGAACTCACGGTCGCGGGTGAGAATCCTAGGTGTTCCACACTTGGGATTGGATATGACTGGCTGATGACGGCTATAAGCCAGAAATGGCCATTACGGTCTGCTTTGTCTTTGTCCGTTCCACATTATCAAAAGATGCTAAACGTCGCTATGTGACTGCTTGTGAAAACTCTAGTCTGAGTTCCAGGGCACAACGGAACATAAATGTTCCTTAAGCAGATCGGAGAGCCACACACTTTCATCATATTCCCGATCGCAACTGACAAAGCAACGAGCCCGTGGCTAAATGCTAGAGCGTTCGACTCAAATACCAAATGTCGTTGGTTCGAATGCCAGGCGTTTCACACTTGGGATTGGGTATGACTGGCTGATGACGGCTAATAAGGCAGAAATGGCCATTCCGGTCTTCCTTGTCTTTTTTGTTCAACAATATCAAAAGTTGCTTCACGTCGCTGTGCGACTGCCTGTGAGAAATCTAGTCTGTGTTACAGGGCACAACGGAACATAAATTGTCCTTAAGCAGATCGTAGAGGCACACTCTATTATCATATTCCCGATCGCAAATGACAAAGAAACGAGCCCGTGACTCAATGGTAAAGCGTTCGACTCAAATACCAAAGGTCGTGGGTTCGAATCCCAGGTGTTTCACACTTGGGATTTGGTATGACTGGCTGATGACGGCTTATAAGCCAGAAATGGCCATTCTTGCCGCCCTTGTCTTTGTCGGTTCCACATTATCAACAGATGCTACATGTCGCAATGCGACGGCCTGTGAGTACTCTAGTCTGAGTTCCAGGGCACAACATAACAAAAATGTTCCTTAAGCAGATCGGTGAGCCACACACTATCATCATATTCCCGATCGCAACCGACAAAGCAACGAGCCCGTGTCTAAATGCTAGAGCGTTCGACTCAAATACCAAATTTCGTTGGTTCGAATGCCAGGTTTTTCACACTTGGGATTGGGTATGACTGGCTGATGACGGCTAATAAGCCAGAAATGGCCATTCCGGTCTTCCTTGTCTTTTTGGTTCAACAATATCAAAAGTTGCTACACGTCGCTATGCGACTGCCTGTGAGAACTCATGTCTAAGTTCCAGGGCACAACGGAACATAAATTGTCCTTAAGCAGATTGTAGAGGCACACTCTATCATCATATTCCCGATCGCAAATGACAAAGAAACGAGCCCGTGACTCAATGGTAAAGCGTTCGACTCAAATACCAAAGGTCGTGGGTTCGAATCCCAGGTGTTCCACACTTGGGATTTGGTATGAATGGCTGATGACGGCTAATAAGCCAGAAATGGCCATTCCGGTTTGACTTGTCTTTGTCTGTTCCACATTATCAACATATGCTACATGTCGCAATGCGATGGCCAGTGAGAACTCTAGTCTGAGTTCCAGGGCACAACGGAACATAAATGTTCTTTTAGCAGATCGGAGAGCCATACACTATCATCATATTCCCGATCGCAACCGACAATACAACGAGCCTGCAGCTCAATGGTAGAGCGTTCGACTCAAATACCAATGGTGGCGTGTTCGAATCCCAGGTGTTCCCCACTTTGGATTGCGTATGACTGGCTGATGACGGCGAATAAACCATAAATGGGCTTTCCGGTGTCCCTTGTCTTTGTCGGTTCCACATTATCAACAGATTCTACACGTCGCTATGCAACTGCCTGTGCGAACTCTAGTCTGAGTTCCAGGGCACAACGGAACATAAATGTTCCTTAAGCAGATCGGAGAGCCACACACTATAATTATATTCCCGATCGCAACCGACAATACAACGAGCCTGAAGCTCAATGGCAGAGCGTTCGTCTCAAATACCAATGGTTGCGGGTTCGAATCCCAGGTGTTCCCCACTTTCGGATTGCGTATGACTGGCTGATGACGGCGAATAAACCATAAATGGGCATTCCGATGTCCCTTGTCTTTGTCGGTTCCACATTATCAACAGATTCTACACGTCGCTATGCAACTGCCTGTGAGAACTCTAGTCTGAGTTCCAGGGCACAACGGAACATAAATGTTCCTTAAGCAGATCGGAGAGCCACACACTATAATTATATTCCCGATCGCAACCGACTAATCAACGAGCCCGTTGCTCAATGGTAGAGCGTTCGACTTAAAAAGAGAAGGTCGCGGGTTGGATTCTCAGGTGTACCACACTTGGGATAGGATATGACTGGCTGATGACGGCTAATAAGCCAGAAATGGCCATTCTTGCCACCCTTGTCTTTGTCGGTTCCACATTATCAACAGATGCTACATGTCGCAATGCGACGGCCTGTGAGTACTCTAGTCTGAGTGCCAGGGCACAACCGAACAAAAATGTTCCTTAAGCAGATCGGTGAGGCACACTCTATCATCATATTCCCGATCGCAAATGACAAAGCAACGAGCCCGGGGCTCAATGGTAGAGCGTTCGACTCAAATACAGAAGCTCGCAAGGTTATAATCCCAGGTGTTTCACACTTGGGATTGGATATGACTGGCTGTTGACGGCTAAAAAGCCAGAAATGGCCATTCCGGTCTCCCTTGTCTTTGTCGGTTCTACATTATCAACAGATGCAACATGTCGCAATGCGACGGCCTGTCAGTACTCTAGTCTGAGTTCCAGGGCTCAACGGAACATAAATGTTCCTTAAGCAGATCGGTGAGCCACACACTATCATCATATTCCCGATCGCAACCGACAAAGCAACGAGCCCGTGGCTAAATGGTTGAGCGTTCGACTCAAATACCAAAGGTCGTGGGTTCGAATGCCAGGTGTTCCACACTTGGGATTGTGTATGACTGGCTGATGACGGCTAATAAGCCAGAAATGGCCATTCCGGTCTTCCTTTTCTTTTTTGGTTCCACATAATGAAAAGTTGCTACACGTCGCTATGCGACTGCCTTTCAGAACTCTTGTCTGAGTTCCAGGGCACAACGGAACATAAATGTTCCTTAAGCAGATCGGAGAGCCATACACTATCATCATATTCCCGATCGCAACCGACAAATACAACGAGCCTGCAGCTCAATCGTAGAGCGTTCGACTCAAATACCAATGGTTGCGTGTTCGAATCCCAGGTGTTCCCCACTTTGGATTGCGTATGACTGGCTGTTGACGGCGAATAAACCATAAATGGGCATTCCGGTGTCCCTTGTCTTTGTCGGTTCCACATTAGCAACAGATGCTACACGTCGCTATGCGACTGCCTGTGAGTACGCTTGTCTGAAATTCCAGGGCACAATGGTACATAAATGTTCCTTAAGCAGATCGCTGAGCAACACATAATCATCATATTTCCGATTGCAACCGACAAAGCAACGAGCCCGTTGCTCATTGGAAGTGAGTTCGACTCAAATACCAATGTTCGCGGGTTCGAATCCCAGGTGTTCCACACTTGGGATTGCGTATGACTGGCTGATGACGGCTAATAAGCCAGAAATGGCCATCACGATCTCCCTTGTCTTTGTCTGTTCCACATTATCAACAGATGCTACATGTTGCTATGCGACTGGCTGTGCGTACTGTAGTCTGAGTGCCAGGGCACAACGGAACATAACTGTTCCTTAAGCAGATCGGTGAGCCACACACTATCATCATATTCCCGATCGCAACCGACAAAGCAACGAGCCCGTGGCTAAATGGTTGAGCGTTCGACTCAAATACCAAAGTTCGTGGGTTCGAATGCCAGGTGTTCCACACTGGGGATTGTGTATGACTGGCTGATGACGGCTAATAAGCCAGAAATGGCCATTCCGGTCTTCCTTGACTTTTTTGGTTCCACATAATCAAAACGTTGCTACACGTCGCTATGCGACTGCCTTTGAGAACTCTAGTCCGATTTCCAGGGCACAACGGAACATAAATTTTCCTTGAGCAGATCGGAGAGCCATACACTATCATCATATTCCCGATCGCAACCGACAATACAATGAGCCTGCAGCTCAATGGTAGAGCGTTCGACTCAAATACCAATGGTCGCGGGTTTGAATCCCAGGGGTTCCCCACTTTGGATTTCGTATGACTGGCTGATGACGGCGAATAAACCATAAATGGGCATTTCGGTGTCCCTTGTCTTTGTCGGTTCCACATTAGCAACAAATGCTACACGTCGTTATGCGACGGCCTGTGAGTACGCTTGTCTTATTTCCAGGGCACAATGGAACATAAATGTTCCTTAAGCAGATCGGTAAGCACACACTATCATCATATTCCCGATCGCAACCGACAAAGCAACGAGCCCGTGGCTAAATGGTTGAGCGTTCGACTCAAATACCAAAGGTCGTGGGTTCGAATGCCAGGTGTTCCACACTTGGGATTGTGTATGACTGGCTGATGACGGCTAATAAGCCAGAAATGGCCATTCCGGTCTCCCTTTGTCTTTTGTTGGTTCCACATAATCAAAAGTTGCTACACGTCGCTATGCGACTGCCTTTCAGAACTCTTGTCTGAGTTCCAGGGCACAACGGAACATAAATGTTCCTTAAGCAGATCGGAGAGCCACACACTATCATCATATTCCCGATCGCAACTGACAAACCAACGAGCCCGTGGCTCAATGGTAGAGCGTTCGTCTCAAATCACGGTCGCGGGTTGAATCCCAGGTGTTCCACACTTGGGATTGGATATGACTGGCTGATGACGGCTATAAGCCAGAAATGGCCATTATGGTCTGCTTTGTCTTTTGTCGGTTCCACATTATCAAAAGATGCTAAACGTCGCTATGTGACTGCTTGTGAAAACTCTAGTCTGAGTTCCAGGGCACAACGGAACATAAATGTTCCTTAAGCAGATCGGAGAGCCACACACTTTCATCATATTCCCGATCGCAACCGACAAAGCAACGAGCCCGTGGCTAAATGCTAGAGCGTTCGACTCAAATACCAAATGTCGTTGGTTCGAATGCCAGGCGTTTCACTCTTGGGATTGGGTATGACTGGCTGATGACGGCTAATAAGGCAGAAATGGCCATTCCGGTCTTCCTTGTCTTTTTTGTTCAACAATATCAAAAGTTGCTACACGTCGCTATGCGACTGCCTGTGAGAAATCTAGTCTGTGTTACAGGGCACAACGGAACATAAATTGTCCTTAAGCAGATCGTAGAGGCACACTCTATTGTCATATTCCCGATCGCAAATGACAAAGAAACGAGCCCGTGACTCAATGGTAAAGCGTTCGACTCAAATACCAAAGGTCGTGGGTTCGAATCCCAGGTGTTTCCACACTTGGGATTGGTAATGACTGGCTGATGACGGCTAATAAGCCAGAAATGGCCATTCTGGTCGCCCTTGTCTTTGTCGGTTCCACAATATCAACATATGCTACACGTCGCAATGCGACTGCCTGTGAGTACTCTAGTCTGAGTTCCAGGCACAACGAAACATAAATGTTCTTAAGCAGATCGGTGAGCCACACACTATCATCATATTCCCGATCGCAACCGACAAAAGCAACGAGCCCGTGGCTCAATGGTAGAGCGTTCGACTCAAATACCAAAGGTCGCGGGTTCGAATGCCAGGTTTTCCACACTTGGGATTGGGTATGACTGGCTGATGACGGCTTATTAAGCCAGAAATGGCCATTCGGTCTCTCTTGTCTTTTGTCGGTTCCACATTATCAACATGTGCTACACGTCGCTATGCGACTGCCTGTGAGTACTCTTGTCTGAGTTCCAGGGCACAACGGAACATAAATGTTCCTTAAGCAGATCGGTGAGCCACACACTATCATCATATTCCCGATCGCAAACCGACAAAAGCAACGAGCCCGTGGCTCAATGGTAGAGCGTTCGACTCAAATACCAAAGGTCGCGGGTTCGAATCCCAGGTGTTCCACACTTGGGATTTGGTATGACTGGCTGATGACGGCTAATAAGCCAGAAAATGGCCATTCCGGTATCCTTGTCTTTGTCGGTTCCACATTATCAACATATGCTACACGTCGCTATGCGACTGCCTGTGAGAACTCTAGTCT
Source organism: Schistocephalus solidus (assembly GCA_017591395.1). Lineage (NCBI taxonomy): Eukaryota > Metazoa > Platyhelminthes > Cestoda > Diphyllobothriidea > Diphyllobothriidae > Schistocephalus > Schistocephalus solidus. The sequence goes on along the minus strand of WEDG01008646.1, from coordinate 12,581 downwards.
GAGTTCCAGGGCACAACGGAACATAAATGCTCCTTTAAGCAGATCGGAGAGCCACACACTATCATCATATTCCCGATCGCAACCGACAAATACAACGAGCCCGTGGCTCAATGGTAGAGCGTTCGACTCAAATACCAATGGTTGCGGGTTCGAATCCCAGGTGTTCCCACACTTGGGATTGGGTATGACTGGCTGATGACGGCTTACAAGCCAGAAATGGCCATTCCGGTTCCCTTGTCTTCGTCGGTTCCACATTATCAACGTGCTACACGTCGCTATGCGACTGCCTGTGAGTACTCTAGTCTGAGTTCCAGGGCACAACGGAACATAAATGTTCCTTAAGCAGATCGGTGAGCCACACACTATCATCATATTCCCGATCGCAACCGACAAAAGCAACGAGCCCGTGGCTCAATGGTAGAGCGTTCGACTCAAATACCAAAGTTCGCGGGTTCGAATCCCAGGTGTTCCACACTTGGGATTGGGTATGACTGGCTGATGACGGCTAATAAAGCCAGAAATGGCCATTCCGGTCTCCCTTGTCTTTTGTCGGTTCCACATTATCAACAGTATGCTACACGTCGCTATGCGACTGCCTGTGAGAACTCTAGTCTGAGTTCCAGGGCACAACGGAACATAAATGTTCCTTAAGCAGATCGGTGAGCCACACACTATCATCATATTCCCGATCGCAAACCGACAAAGCAACGAGCCCGTGGCTCAATGGTAGAGCGTTCGACTCAAATACCAAAGTCGTGGGTTCGAATCCCAGGTGTTCCACACTTGGGATTGGGTATGACTGGCTGATGACGGCTAATAAGCCAGAAATGGCCCTTCTGGTCACCCTTGTCTTTGTCGGTTCCACAATATCAACATATGCTACACGTCGCTATGCAACTGCCTGTGAGTACTCTAGTCTGAGTTCAGGGCACAACGGAACATAAATGTTCCTTAAGCAGATCGGTGAGCCACACACTATCATCATATTCCCGATCGCAACCGACAAAGAATGAGCCCATGGCTCAATGGTAGAGCGTTCGACTCAAATACCAAAGGTCGCGGGTTCGAATCCCAGGTGTTCGCACACTTGGGATTGGGTATGACTGGCTGATGACGGCAAAAAGCCAGAAATGGCCATTCCGGTCTCCCTTTGTCTTTGTCGGTTCCACATTATCAACATATGCTACACTTCGCTATGCGACTGCCTGTGAGTACTGTAGTCTGAGTTCCAGGGCACAACGGAACATAAATGTTCCTTTAAGCAGATCGGTGAGCCACACACTATCATCATATTCCCGATCGCAACCGACAAAGCAACGAGCCCGTGGCTCAATGGTTGAGCGTTCGACTCAAATACCAAAGGTTGCGGGTTCGAATCCCAGGTGTTCCACACTTGGGATTGGGTATGACTGGCTGATGACGGCTAATAAGCCAGAAATGGCCATTCCGGTCTCCCTTGTCTTTGTCGGTTCCACATTATCAACAGATGCTACACGTCGCAATGCGACTGCCTGTGAGTACTCTTGTCTGAGTTCCAGGGCACAACGGAACATAAATGTTCCTTAAGCAGATCGGTGAGCCACACACTATCATCATATTCCCGATCGCAACCGACAAAGCAACGAGCCCGTGGCTCAATGGTAGAGCGTTCGACTCAAATACCAAAGGTCGCGGGTTTCGAATCCCAGGTGTTCCACACTTATGGGATTGGGTATGACTGGCTGATGACGGCAATAAGCCAGAAATGAGCCATTCCGGTCTCCCTTGTCTTTGTCGGTTCCACATTATCAACATATGCTACACGTCGCTATGCGACTGCCTGTGAGAAACTTGTCTGAGTTCCAGGGCACAAGGAACGTAAATGTTCCTTAAGCACATCGGTGAGCAACACACTATCATCATATTCCGATCGAACCGACAAAAGCAACGAGCCCGTGGCTCAATGGAAGTGAGTTCGACTCAAATACCAAAGGTCGCGGGTTCGAATCCCAGGTGTTCCACACTTGGGATTGCGTATGACTGGCTGATGACGGCTAATAAGCCATAAATGACCATTCTGGTCTCCCTTGTCTGTGTCGGTTCCTCATTATTAAAAGATGCTACACGTCGCTATGCGACTGCCTGTGAGTACTCCAGTCTGAGTTCCAGGGCACAACGGAACATAAATGTTCCTTAAGCAGATCGGTGAGCCACACACTATCATCATATTCCCGATCGAAACCGACGAAAACAACGAGCCCGTGGCTCAACCGTAGAGCGTTCGACTCAAATACCAAAGGTCCCGGGTTCAGAATCCCAGGTGTTCCACACTTGGGATTGGGTATGACTGGCTGATGACGGCTTATAAGCCAGAAATGGCCATTCCGGTCTCCCTTGTCTTTGTCGGTTCCACATAATCAACAGATGCTGCACGTCGCTATGCGACTGCCTGTGAGTATCTCTAGTCCGAGTTCCAGGGCACAACGGAACATAAATGTTCCTTAAGCAGATCGGCGAGCCACACACTATCATCATATTCCCGATCGCAACCGACAAAACCAACGAACCCGTGGCTCAATGGTAGAGCGTTCGACTCAAATACCAAAGGTCGCGGGTTCGAATCCCAGGTGTTCCCACACATTGGGATTGGGTATGACTGGCTGATGACGGCGAATAAAGCCAGAAATGGGCCATTCTGGTCTCCCTTGTCTTTGTCGGTTCCACATTATCAACATATGCTACACGTCGCTATGCGACTGCCTGTGAGTACACTCTTGTCTGAGTTCCAGGGCACAACGGAACGTAAATGTTCCTTAAGCAGATCGGTGAGCCACACACTATCATCATATTTCCCGATCGCAACCGACAAACTAACGAACCCGTGGCTCAATGGTAGAGCGTTCGACTCAAATACCAAAAGGTCGCGGGTTCGAATCCCAGGTGTTCCACACTTGGGATTGGGTATGACTGGCTGATGACGGCTTTATAAGCCAGAAATGGCCATCACGGTCTCCCTTGTCTTTTGTCGGTTCCACAGTATCAAGATATGCTACACGTCGCTATGCGACTGCCTGTGAGAACTTTGTCTGAGTTCCAGGGCACAACGGAACATAAATGTTCCTTTAAGCAGATCGGTGAGCCACACACTATCATCATATTCCCGATCGGAACCGACAAAGCAACGAGCCCGTGGCTCAATGGTTGAGCGTTCGACTCAAATACCAAAGGTCGCGGTTCGAAATCCCAGGTGTTCCACACTTGGGATTGGGTATGACTGGCTGATGACGGCTAATAAGCCAGAAATGGCCATTCCGGTCTCCCTTTGTCTTTGTCGGTTCCACATTATCAACATATGCTACACGTCGCTATGCGACTGCCTGTGAGTACTCTAGTCTGAGTTCCAGGGCACAACGGAACGTAAATGTTCCTTAAGCAGATCGGGCGAGCCACACTATCATCATATATTCCCGATCGCAACCGACAAAGCAACGAGCCCGTGGCTCAATGGTAGAGCGTTCGACCCAAATACCAAAGGTCGCGGGTTCGAATCCCAGGTGTTCCACACTTTGGGATTGGGTATGACTGGCTGATGACGGCTAATAAGCCAGAAATGGCCATTCCGGTCTCCCTTTGTCTTTTGTCGGTTCCACATTATCAACAGTATGCTACACGTCGCAATGCGACCGCCTGTGAGTACTCTAGTCTGAGTTCCAGGGCACAACGGAACGTAAATGTTCCTTTAAGCAGATCGGTGAGCCGCACACTATCATCATATTCCCTGATCGCAACCGAAGAAGCAACGAGCCCGTGCCCCAATGGTAGAGCGTTTCGACTCAAATACCAAAGGTCGCGGGTTCGAATCCCAGGTGTCCCACACTTGGGATTGGGTATGACTGGCTGATGACGGCTAATAAAGCCAGAAATGGGCAATTCCGGTCTCCCTTTGTCTTTGTCGGTTCCATATTATCAACAGATGCTACACGTCGCTATGCGACCGCCTGTGAGGGCTCTAGTCTGAGTTCCAGGGCACAACGGAACGTAAATGTTCCTTAAGCAGATCGGTGAGCCACACACTATCATTATATTCCCGATCACAACCGACAAAGCAACGAACCCGTGGCTCAATGGCTAGAGCGTTCGACCCAAATTACCAAAAGGTCGCGGGTTCGAATCCAGGTGTTCCACACTTGGGATTGGGTATGACTGGCTGATGACGGCTAATAAGCCAGAAATGGCCATTCCGGTCCTCTCTTGTCTTGTCGGTTCCATATTATCAACAGATGCTACACGTCGCTATGCGACCGCCTGTGAGTACTCTAGTCTGAGTTCCAGGGCACAACGGAACGTAAATGTTCCTTAAGCAGATCGGCGAGCCGCACACTATCATAATATTCCCGATCACAACCGACAAAGCAACGAACCCGTGGCGCAATGGTAGAGTGTTCGACTCAATAACCAAAGGTCGTTGGTTTAAATCCCAGGTGTGCCACACTTGGGATTGGGTATGACTGGCTGATAACGGCTAATAAGCCAGAAATGGCCATTCTGGTCTCCCTCATCTTGGTCGGTTCCATATTATCAACATATGCTACAGGTCGCTATGCAACCGCCTGTGAGGGCTCTTGTCTGAGTTCCAGGGCACAACGGAACGTAAAGGTTCCTTCAGCAGATCGGTGAGCCGCACACTATCATCATCATATTCCCGATCGCAAACCTGACAAAGCAACGAACCCGTGACTCAATGGTAGAGCATTCGACTCAATTACCAAAGGTCACAGGTTTAAATCCAGGGTGTCCCACATTTGGGATTGGGTATGACTGGCTGATGACGGTTAAAAAGCCAAAAATGCCCATTCTGGTCTCCTTCATCTTTGTCGGTTCCTTATTATCAACATATGCTACACGTCGGTATGCGACCACCTGTAAGGGCTATATTCTGAGTTCAAGGGCACAACGGAACGTAAATGTTCCTAAAGCAGATCGGGGAGCCGCACTCTATGATAATATTCCAGATCAAAACCGACAAAGCAACGAACACGTGGCTCAATGGTAGAGTGTTCGACTCAATAACCAAAGGTCGCGGGTTTAAATCCCAGGTGTCCTACACTTGGGATTGGGTATGAATGGCTGATGACGGCTAATAAGCCAGAAATGGCCATTCTGGTCTCCCTCATATTTGTCGGTTCCTTATTATCAACATATGCTACAAGTCGCTATGCGACCGCCTGTGCGGGCTCTTGTCTGAGTTCCAGGGCACAACGGAACGTAAATATTCCTTCAGCAGATCGGTGAGCCGCACATAATCATAATATTCCCGATCGCAACCGACAAAGCAACGAACCCGTGACTCAATGGTAGAGCGTTCGACTCAATTACCAAAGGTCGCGGGTTCGAATCCCAGGTGTCCCACACTTGGGATTGGGTATGACTGGCTGATGACGGCTTATAATCCCGAAATGGCAATTCCGGTCTTACTTGTCTTTGTCGGTTCCATATTATCAACATTTGACACGTCGCTATGCGACCGCCTGTGAGGGCTCTAGTCTGAGTTCCAGGGCACAACGGAACGTAAATGTTCCTTAAGCAGATCAGCGAGCTGAACACTATCATTATATTCCCGATCACAACCGACAAAGCAACGATCCCGTAGCTCAATGGTTGAGCGTTCGACTCAATCACCAAATTTCGCTGGTTCGAATGCCAGGTTATTCACACTTGTGATTGGGTATGACTGGCTGATGACGGCTAGTAAGCGAGAAATGGCCATTCCGGACTTTCTTGTCCCTGTCGGTTCCATATTATCAACATATGCTACACGTCGCTATGCGACCGCCTCTGAGGGCTCTCGTCTGAGTTCCAGGGCACAACGGAATTTAACTGTTCCTTAAGCATATCGGCGAGCCACACGATCATAATATTCCCGATCACAACCGACAAAACAACGAACCCGTGGCTCAATGGTAGCGCGTTCGACTCAATAACCAAAGGTCGTAGGTTCGAATCCCAGGTGTCCCACATTTGGGATTGGGTATGACTGGCTGTTGACGGCTAATAAGCCAGAAATGGCCATTCTGGTCTCCCTCATCTTTGTCGGTTCCTTATTATCAACATATGATACACGTCGCTATGCGACCACCTGTGAGGGCTCTAGTCTGAATTCCAGGGCACAAGGAAACTTAAATGTTTCTTAAGCAGTTCGTCGGGCCGCACTCTATCATAATATTCCCGATCACAACAGACAAAGCAACGAACCCGTGGCTCAATGTTTGAGCGTTCGACTCAATTACCAAAGGTTGCGGGTTTAAATCCCAGGTGTCCCACACTTGGGATTGGGAATGACGTCCTGATGACGGCTTATAAGCCAGAAATGGCAATTCCGGTCTTCCTTGTCTTTGACGGCTCTTAAAATCAACATATGCTACACGTCGCTATGCAACCGCCTGTGAGTGCTCCAGTCTGAGTTCCAGTCCACAAAGGAACGAAAATGTTCCTTAAGCAGATCGGCTAACCACACACTATCATTATATTCCCAAAAGCAACCGACAAAGCAATGAACCCGTGGCTCAATGGTTGAGCATTCGACTCAATTACCAAAGGTCGCGGGTTCAAATCCCAGTCGACCCACACTTGTGATTGGGTATGACTGACTGATCACGGCTAATAAGCCAGAAATGGACATTCCGGGCTCCCTTGTCTTTGTCGGTTCCATATAAGCAACATATGCTAGACGTCGGTATGCGACCGCCTGTGTGGGCTCTAGTCTGAGTTCCAGGGCATAAAGGAACGTAAATGTTCCTTAAGCAGATCGGCGAGCCACACACTATCATCATATTCCCGATGTCAACTGGTAAAGCAACGAGCCCGTGGCTCAATGGTGGAGTGTTCGACTCAATTAGCAAAGGTCGCTCGTTCAAATCCCATGTGTCCCACACTTTGGATTGGGTATGACTGGCTGATGACGGCTAATAAGCCAGAAATGGACATTCTGGTCTCCCTCATCTTTTTCGGTTCCTTATTAAAAACATATGCTACACGTCAGTATGCGACCGCCTGTGAGGGCTCTATTCTGAGTTCCAGGGCACAACGGAACGTAAATGTTCCTTAAGCAGATCGGCGAGCCACACACTATCATCATATTCCTGATCACAACCGACCAAGCAACGAGCCCGTGCCTCAATGGTAGAGCGTTTGACTCAATACCAAAGGTCGCGGGTTCGAATACCAGGTGTCCCACACTTGGGTTTGGTAATGACTGGCTGAGGACGGCTTATAATCTCGAAATGGCAATTTCGGTCTCCCTTGTATTTGTCGGCTCCATATTGTCAACATATGCTACACGTAGGTATGCGACCACCGGTGAGGGCTCTATTCTGAGATCCAGGGATAAAACGGAACGTAAATGTTCCTTAAGCAGATAGGCGAGCCGCACACTATCATTATATTCCCGATCACAACCGACAAAGCAACGAACCCGTTGCTCAATGGCTGATTGTTTCAACCTAATTACAAAAGTTCGCTTGTTCAAATCCAAGGTGTCCCACATTTGGGATTGGGTATGACTGGCTGATGACGGCTAATAAGCCAGAAATGGCCATTCCGGTCTTTCTTGTCATTGTCGGTTCCTTATTATGAACATATTCTACACGTCGCTATGCGACCGCCTGTGAGGGCTCTAGTCTGAGTTCCAGGGCAATACGGAACGTAAATGTTCCTTAAGCAGATCGGCGAGCCGCACACTATCATAATATTCCCGATCACAACCGACAAAGCAACGAACCCGTGGCTCAATGGTAGAGCGTTCGACTCAATTACCAAAGGTCTTGGGTTCAAAATCCCAGGTGTCCCACACTTGGGATTGGGTATGACTGGCTGATGACGGCTAATAAGCCAGAAATGGCCATTCTGGTCTCCCTCATCTTTGTCGGTTCCTTATTATCAACATATGCTACACGTCGCTATGCGACCGCCTGTGAGGGCTCTAGTCTGAGTTCCAGGGCACAACGGAACGTAAATGTTCCTTAAGCAGATCGGCGAGCCACACACTATCATAATATTCCCGATCACAAACAGACAAAGCAACGAACCCGTGACTCAATGGTAGAGCATTCGACCAATTACCAAAGGTCGCAGGGTTTAAATCCCAGGTGTCCCACACTTGGGATTGGCATGACTGGCTGATGACGGCTTATAAGCCAGAAATGGCCATTCTGGTCTTCCCTTGTCTTTGTCGGTTCCATATTATCAACATATGCTGCACGTCGCTATGCGACCGCCTGTGAGGGCTCTAGTCTGAGTTCCAGGGCATAAACGGAACGTAAATGTTCCTTAAAGCAGATCGGGCGGAGCCGCACACTATCATCATATTCCCCGAACACAACCGACAAAATCAACGAACCCGTGGCTCAATGGTAGAGCGTTCGACTCAATTACCAAAGGTCGCGGGTTCAAATCCCAGGTGTCCCACACTTTGGGATTGGGTATGACTGGCTGATGACGGCTAATAAGCCAGAAATGGACATTCCGGTCTCCCTTGTCTTTGTCGGTTCCATATTATCAACATATGCTACACGTCGGTATGCGACCGCCTGTGAGGGCTCTAGTCTGAGTTCCAGGGCACAACGGAACGTAAATTTTCCTTAAGCAGATCGGCGAGCCGCACACTATAATCATATTTCCGATCGCAACCGACAAAGCAACGAGCCCCTGGCTCAATGGTGGAGCGTTCGACTCAATTACCAAAGGTCGCTGGTTCAAATCCCAGGTGTCCTACACTTTGGGATTGGGTATGACTGGCTGATGACGGCTAATAAGCCAGAAATGGCCATTCCGGTCTCCCTTATCTTTGTCGGTTCCATATTATCAACATATGCTACACGTCGGTATGCGACCGCCTGTGAGGGCTCTAGTCTGAGTTCCAGGGCACAACGGAACGTAAATGTTCCTTAAGCAGATAGGCGAGCCACACACTATCATCATATTCCCGATCACAACCGACAAAGCAACGAACCCGTGGCTCAATGGTAGAGCGTTCGACTCAATTACCAAAAGTGTCGCTGGGTTCAAATCCCAGGTCGTCCCACACTTTGGGATTGGGTATGACTGGCTGATGACGGCTAATAAGCCAGAAATGGCCATTCCGGTCTCCCTTGTCTTTTGTCGGTTCCATATTATCAACATATGCTACACGTCGCTATGCGACCGCCTGTGAGGGCTCTAGTCTGAGTTCCAGGGCACAACGGAACGTAAATGTTCCTTAAGCAGATCGGCGAGCCGCAAACTATCACCATATTCCCGATCACAACCGACAAAGCAACGAACCTGTGGCTCAATGTTAGAGCGTTCGACTCAATTACCAAAAATTCGCGATTTCAAATCCCAGGTGTCCCAAACTTGGGATTGGGTATGACTGGCTGATGACGGCTAATAAGCCAGAAATGGCCATTCCGGTCTCCCTCATCTTTGTTGGTTCCATATTATCAACATATGCTACACATCGGTATGCGACCGCCTGTGAGGGCTGTATTCTGCGTTCCAGGGCACAACGGAACGTAAATGTTCCTTAAGCTGATCGGCGAGCCGCAAACTATCATCATATTCCCGATCACAACCGACAAAGCAACGAACCCGTGGCTCAATGGTAGAGCGTTCGACTCAATTACCAATGGTCGCTGGTTCAAATCCCAGGTTTCCCACACTTGGGATTGGGTATGACTGGCTGATGACGGCTAATAAGCCAGAAATGGCCATTCCGGTCTCACTTGTCTATGTCAGTTCCATATTATCAACATATGCTACACGTCGCTATGCGACCGCCTGTGAGGGCTCTAGTCTGTGTTCCAGGGCACAACGGAACGTTAATGTTCCTTAAGCAGATCGCCGAGCCGCACACTATCATCATATTCCCGATCGCAACCGACAAAGAAACGAGCCCCTGGCTCAATGGTGGAGCGTTCGACTCAATAACCAAAGGTCGCGGGTTCGAATCCCAGGTGACCCACACTTGGGATTGGGTATGACAAGCTAGTGACGGCTAATAAGTCAGAAATGGCCATTCTGGTCTCCCTCATCTTTGTCGGTTCCTTATTATCAACATATGCTACACGTCGGTATGCGACAGCCTGTGAGGGCTCTAGTCTGAGTTCCAGGGCAATACGGAACGTAAATGTTCCTTAAGCAGATCGGCGAGCAGCACACTATTATCATATTCCCAATAGCAACCGACAAAGTAACGAGCCCGTGGCTCAATGGTAGAGCGTTCGAATCAATTACCAAAGGTCGCGGGTTCGAATCCTAGATGTCCCACACTTCGCATTGGGTATGACTGGCTGATGACGGCTAATAAGCCAGAAATGGCCATTCCGGTCTCACTTGTCTATTTTGGTTCCATATTATCAACATATGCTACACGTCGCTATGCGACCGTCTGTGAGGGATCTAGGCTGCGTTCTAGGGCACAACGGAACGTAAATGTTCCCTAAGAAGATTGGCGAGCCTCACACTGTCATCATATTCCCTGATCAAAACCGAGTAAGCAAACGAACCCGTGGCTCAATGGTAGAGCGTTCGACTCAATTACCAAAGGTCGCGAGTTTCAAATCCCAGGTGTCCCACACTTGGGATTGGGTATGACTGGCTGATGACGGCTAATAAGCCAGAAATGGCCATTCCGGTCTCCCCTTGTCTTTGTCGGTTCCATATTATCAACATATGCTACACGTCGCTATGCGACCGCCTGTGAGGGCTCTAGTCTGAGTTCCAGGGCACAACGGAACGTAAATGTTCCTTAAGCAGATCGGCGAGCCGCACACTATCATCATATTCCCGATCACAACCGACAAAGCAACGAGCCCCTGGCTCAATGGTAGAGCGTTCGACTCAATAACCAAAGGTCGCTGTGTTCGAATCCCAGGTGTCCCACACTTGGGATTGGGTATGACTGGCTGATGACGGCTAATAAGCCAGAAATGGCCATTCTGGTCTCCCCTTATCTTTGTCGGTTCCTTATTATCAACATATGCTACACGTCGGTATGCGACCGCCTGTGAGGGCTCTAGTCTGAGTTCCAGGGCACAACGGAACGTAAATGTTCCTTAAGCAGATAGGCGAGCCACACACTATCATCATATTCCCGATCACAACCGACAAAGCAACGAACCCGTGGCTCAATGGTAGAGCGTTCAATTCAATTACCAAAGGTCGCGGGTTTAAATCCCAGGTGTCCCACACTTGGGATTGGGTATGACTGAGCTGATGACGGCTAATAAGCCAGAAATGGCCATTCTGGTCTCCCTCGTCTTTGTCGGTTCCTTATTATCAACATATGCTACAAGTCGGTATGCGACAGCCTGTGAGGGCTCTAGTCTGATATCCAGGGCACAACGGAACGCAAATGTTCCTTAAGCAGATCGGCGAGCCGCACACTATTATCATATTCCCGATCGCAACCGACAAAGTAACGAGCCCGTGGCTCAATGGTAGAGCGTTCGAATCAATTACCAAAGGTCGCGGGTTCGAATCCTAGATGTCCCACACTTCGCATTGGGTATGACTGGCTGATGACGGCTAATAAGCCAGAAATGGCCATACCAGTCTCCCTTGTCTTTGTCGGTTCCATTTTAACACCATATGATACACGTCGCTATGCGACCGCCTGTGAGGGCTCAAATCTGAATTCCAGGGCACAAGGGAATGTAAATGTTCCTTAAGTAGATCTGCGAGCCGCACACTATCATAATATTCCCGATCACAACCGTCAAAGCAACAAACCCGTGACTAAATGGTAGAGCGTTCGACTCAATAACCAAAAGTCACGAGTTCGAATACCAGGTTTCCTACAGTTGGGATTGGGTATGACTGACTGATGACGGCTCATAAGCCAGAAATGGCCATTCCGGTCTCCCTTGTCTTTGTCGGTTCCACATTATCAACATATGCTACACGTCGGTATGCGACAGCCTGTGAGGGATCTAGTCTGCGTTCTACGGCACAACGGAACGTAAATGTTCCTTAAGAAGATTGGCGAGCCGCACACTGTCATCATATTCCCTATCAAAACTGACTAAGCAACGAACCCGTGGTGCAATGGTAGAGCATTCGACTCAATTACCTATGGTCGCTGGTTTAAATCCAAGGTTTCCCACAGTTGGGATTAGCTATGACTGGCTGATGACGGGTTATAAGTCAGAAATGGCCATTTCGGTCTCCCTTGTCTTTGTCGGTTCCATATTATCAACATATGCTACACGTCGTTATGCAAACGCCGGCGAGGGCTGTAGTCTGAGTTCCAGGGCACAACGGAACGTTAATGTTCCTTAGCAGATCGGCAAGCCGCAAACTATCACCATATTCCCGATCACAACCGACAAAGCAACGAACCTGTGGCTCAATGTTAGAGCGTTCGACTCAATTACCAAAAATTTCGCGATTTCAAATCCCAGGTGTCCCAAACTTGGGATTGGGTATGACTGGCTGATGACGGCTAATAAGCCAGAAATGGCCATTCGGTCGCCCTCATCTTTGTTGGTTCCATATTATCAACATATGCTACACATCACGCGACCGCCCAGAGGGCTCAGCACACGTAACTGACCAGCTACTACCAA
>WEDG01008640.1:32500-40844 GCA_017591395.1 Schistocephalus solidus | reverse complement strand
TAGTCCCTGTACTATGAAACCTTTTTTCCTGTCACTGGTATTTTTTGTACCTAGGACGCTGTCGTCCACTATCTGGTGGGAAGCTTTCGCGCTGCGCATTGGTGATGAAGGAGTGGATGCTGCTTGGCTATATATTGGCTTTGTTCCGGTTTTTTGATTTCGGTGAAATCTAAGGCTTGGACGATTTTGAGTCGCAGGTGGTAGTTCCGGTTTCGGAATCAATACAACTGCTTGTGTTCGGTGCGTGAATCACAGTATTTCCTACGGTGGACGAGGCAATGGTCGAGGCCCCTTGTTCGAGTTTTTTGAGGCACCCTCTCGAAGTCGGTTGTCCATTAAATGTTTCCTTCTTGATGTCAGATTTGCATTTGTGAAGGCTTGTTTGCGTTTCTGAAGGCTTTTATGTAGTGCGCTTTAGTTCGCATCAGTCTTGATGTTCAATGTGCAGCCTTTGACAAAACGGATGGCATATAGCTTGGCCTTGGAAGTCTTTTTTATGACCTGCATACGGCGTACGTTTACAACTTTGCTACGATTCCTGGCCTAGTATTTTAGCAGGCGTCCATTAGCACTGCGGGGAACATGAGACTGATGATAGGGTTGCCTTATCCAGAAAAGTATCCACCATCGATTCATTGTTATGCGACCGATCAAGCCCCAATTTCGCCCAATCTTTAAAGTGAAGTTTCAAGAGCGTCCCAATTTCAGCATTACCTTTCAGCACACTACTCGATTCACGGTGCGGATGGAATTTGTGAGATTCCTGAAGTTAGTGTGAAGGTTGATCCTCGTTTTTGACCCTTTTTCTACAGTTTACGGGCTGTGCAGATCATATCTGTGATTCTACAGCTTTTCTAGGGTCTATACTGAGCCTCAGGGGGAAAGGATTGCTCCATCTGTAGATGCGCATGCATGAGTAATGCTCGGAAAAAGGCGCTGTCAACAAGGAGTGTTTCACTAGTGGCTAGGAAAGCTTATCTAGTTTGCTAGGTCCTTCACATTTTCTGGAGTTTGTTGTTGTTATCATATCTTTTTTTGAAAAGGGAGGTAAGCTTGTCAACTACCTGAGGGTCACCGAGTTGGTAGATTTCGGCTGACCTCGGGCCGCTGTCCAGAGACTTTCGGATTGATTTTCACTATCTCCTCCGGATAATCGTGGTTAGCATTGGTCTAAGTTTGAAGAAGTTCAGCGATAGCTTCCTTGAGGACTACAGATTAGTGGTTGATAACCCATCTAAACTGCACCAACCAACATTTCAGGATTGCGAGCTCTCTGTCAATAGGCGCCCGCGGGAACCACTTAAATGACTGACACGGTTGGTGAGAAAGCATGCTGCCACTGCCCGCTGAGTTGTGTGCATGCTCTATCGCCTCTAAAAATTCTCCAGATTCCCTCTCCCCTGGCTTTCGAGTTAGGAACATTTGAGCCGCTGACCGGGTACACCTCGACAAGTATGCTCCGTCTGAGCTCAGCAGTAGTGTATTCCCGGTTGTTTGGGAATCGTAGGCTACTTCGGTAGATGCGAGGCAAGTTTCCATACCCCCCAAGCCTGCGTATGGTTGGATTTCACCTGCAATGCCAATCAGTCAGGTGAGAATTATGAAGGGACGCTCGCCGCTCGCGTTACGGTACTTACTCGTCCCGTGGTGCCTTGGTGTTCACCTTCGAGTCCGGCAGCCGTACAGTGACTATCGATGTTGACAGAACGACATTACCGAGCCGCTGACTCAATGGTTAGGGAGCTAAACTTCTAACCACTAGGTCGAGATTTTGACCTTGGAGTTGGTTATCGCTGATTGATAACGGGTAATAAGCCAGAAATAGCCATTCCAGTCTTCCCTTGTCTTTGTCATTTAGGCAGTTAGTCAGTAGTTTTGTATCTCCGTCTGCTTCTGTTGCAACTGATGACGAGGTTGAAAGAAATCAGCGTTGTTTTAAGCTGAACTGTTGTCCATGCAGAACATATGAAATGGGTCTGTTCTCGGATGTCAGTCAGTACATTATTTTTTTCTCCTCGAATCACTCCTGGCATTTTCGCCCTGCAGGTCCGACAACTTCAGTGACCGTGGTGTAAACATCATTCCATATTCGCCGCCAATTGAATCTTATGTCTTTATCCTCCAGGATTTACATATGGCTTAAGTTACCGTTCTTTTCGGCGGAGAATTCCAAACTGCGCTCAGCCAGGCACAGTGTGGCCTAATCGATGTCTTCTTCGCTTGAAGTCCCCGGTTGAAGCTGTAGCTTCATTTTCGAGACGCAGGGTGACGACAGGTTCAGCATTCAGCACCACGATCCGTTCTTTTCCTCAGCACGACGTTTTTTTAATGGCGATTGGGGTTTCTGGCAAGCACTTCTGAGCACTTCTGCGTACTGCGATGTTCGCACTGGAGCGGAACAGTTTACATGAGACCAGAGCGGTCATTCCGTTGGCCATTGATGACTTCAAAGAGGACGGGCCTTCAAAGTAGGCGGCGTCACTCTGGAAGGAATGGTGAGTGAGTGGGCACGGAGGTATTTGGTGTGTACAAGTTATGGTCAGACTTTCGGCGCTGTGATTACCAGTACTTTGAGAGTATAGTCCCCCAGTGAGTGGGTGGGCAACGCGTCCATGAATAGTGTTGCCTATACATCGCAAGTGGCTACCGAATTTAATGGAGAAAGAATCAAAATTAGTACAGATTGTAGGTCCTTCTACTCGAAGGACTTTTGCAGCTGGCAATGTGGAGCGGAAAGTGAGCAGCTGCGGCCTGCTAGCTATACGTCCTCTGTCCACGCTCGCTACCGAACAGCTTGTCGATCACCACCGATAGAAGCAGGCTTCATCAGCAGACCTTCACGGTGTTGGGGAAGCCCTAAAAACTAATTTTATCTGGTTTTCATATCGAGTAAAAACGCTGTGTGTTCGCTACGTGGGCACGGATCTGTGAGGCCAAAACTAAGAACTGGATGCAAGTGAGGGACCGACCAGAGCAACCACCAGGTGCATCGGGACCCATGGATCAATCTTTGAGCTCGGAAAGGTGCAATCTCCTATGGGCACAACGTGCCTCCCAGTTGGCCCATGTTCACAAGTACAACAGTTAAAATCATAATTTCAAAGACGTGCGCTGTCAGAAGCTATTCATTTGAAACAGCATTCAGCATCAAGGTGACAAACCCCTATCAACACTGTCCCCCTTTCCGGCAAAATCTAGGACTCTCTTCCTTTTTACCGATCCGCTATGAGTAAAACTACGAAGTAAAAACCATACCCAGAGTTTACCGGTAAAATTGGACATTTTTTGAAAAAAAAATCTTTCGTCCAGCAAAATTCTGGTTGTGTAAACTGAAGGTCTCTTGGTTTGTTAGGAGGAATTATAGGGTTTAAATGCCTTAGCTGTCACCTTTACTACTTGGAGTTGGATGGGTCGGTACGCCATGTTCCTACTCCTCGGCAAACCGCAGCTATCCACATCGGCCAATTAACCCTAAGACCGACACAGACGTGCCCTCGCTCAAGACGCTCTGACGTCTGCCCCAATGTCAGTCGATGGGCCTGCTCTCGTGGCGCCGAATGTGGTCCCCTGTCCGGCAGTCAACCTCCGCAAACCTATTCTCCAATAATTCTGTACAAAATGCTATGCTATAACTACCCGCGTCCAACAACTTTCTATTCAGGATCGGTCCAGAAGTTCGCAGTGGCTAGGGTCTGCCTATGGCATAAACTGCCACGAGAGGCTAAACACCTCCTTTCCCTTGCTGCCATCGCACACGACAGAAGATAGTCATATTCTAACATAGTTTACCTAATTGCAATGAACTGTTCAAGTAGGGACTGGTCCCCGACTTCGCGTGGACTACCACTCAAAAATAAAGAGCTGTTTTTACAGGACATATCTGCATTTTATCTTTCGGCCTAGGATTGCGTGCAGCTCCGGCTTCTATCTGTAGGGTTTGCCCACTGTTGTTTCAAGCCATTTACTGCATTACTTAAAGCATTCCGTAGAGTAGAAGTCTGCGGCAGCACACTCGAGGTTGCGACAGCGACAGCATGTGCGAGTCGAACTCGAAGTTTATTGGCCGGTTCGGACAATTGCGATTGGCCGGGAGCCAGATTGCCACTGTCACAGGACCACGTCGTCGCATTTAGCTCTTGGAGCGGCTATGCAGCAGGTACCCGGAGTATGGTCACTTTAAGGCCTAATTGCTAATTAAAGGTAAGGTTTTATATTGCAACACGTTTGGTATGTGACCCCTGAATCAGACTGCGACGGTGTGGACCTGACTGCGCGGGTTTATACTGGCGGCAGGGTGAAGTAGGCACGGATACACACGACTTAGTGGATCTTGTTCCCTCTTTTGTCGCTGGGTTCGCTACGTGTTGAGCGGTTGTGCATCCCTGTGGCGGCTTAGAAAGTTGAATAATCTGGGGTCCAACCCACCTGTTCATATAAACAACACTAAAAACAAATGAAGGGCAATTCCAGGTCTGGCGGGGGTATCACCCACACCACCGTACTTCCCCTGGGTATGGGAATTTTTCCTTACTTACTTATGCACCTGCTACTAAGTGTTATATTTTTGCCCTGGAGTTATAATCACTGACAGACGTACACCAGAATAATAAGCCTTGTGTGTTTAGTATTATCGTGTCTGAAAAAGAGCCCACCTAAACAAACGCCACACATGGGGGTGCGAGTTGTGGTGGCACGCTTAGGCGCAAGCCTGCACCACGCCAGTCACCTGTGTCCAATCCCGTCTCCAGTCTTCTTGAGTATGTCAGGACACTGGGTCCAGGTGGATGAGGAGGAGAGAGTACGGTTGCGAAGGTCACCGTCACCGCACCCAACCTTCTGTAGGGAGCACTGTAAACAACGTCGGGATCGAAGGTCGAACGGTCGTATGTAAAGGGAGAAAGGCGTGCTTTTCTTTCCAAAGTTTTATTTATTAAAAAGTCCAGATTTAGTAAAAAAGGACGGAGCGTCGAGCGGTGACTGCTGGCAACTCAATGATTCCCATATTGTAAGGCAGGGAAGACACGTAGATGAACCAGCCTCTACTGAGGCGGAGAGTTTAAACGCAGCACGACAAGCAGTTGCAGCTACGCCCTCACCAGGCCCGTCGCCGTCGGTGTCCGTCATTGAGAGCCTTAGTCACCAGCGCCTGTGTGCTTTGTCCCCTGCAGCCAATCAGCGAATGACCCAGGGTCCATCGGCTTCGAGCTTTCACGGGGCTAGGGCCAAGCCTCAATTGGTACCAGTATCGAATTTATGGGGGCCTGAGCCGGAGAGAAAGACTGCATGGCAGAGGGGTGGCAATGGCCATCGCGGAAACAGACTGCCAGAGATGCACGTCTAAGGATACTGGTTATGGATCGGCTAATTACCCCTATAACTGTTGCTTTTTTCCGTTACTACTATAACCTCTGACGATGGTCTCCTACACGAGTCGAAAGTTCTGAGAAATAAAAAGTGATTCCTGTGGTCGATTAGTTTCCTTCTCCTTTCCATTTAACAGTACTCTCTGGAAGTCTGGTGTAAAGAACGTGAGGAGAAGGTTTTGTGTACCTTCGAAGCGGAGGTAAGTGTGAGAAATCTAATCCCGATGGCCCTCACGTGTAAGGCAGAGACCATCTACTGCCGCTATTACATTACACAAATAAATCATGATAGCGAACAACTGTGACCTTTGTTCATGAGTCTCCGCACCGCTGAACCTCAGACAGCCTGTGCGCCTCATGCGACCCCAATCCCAGTCAAGGGCTTACCCCGTTCACACGCTTCGATGCTTTAGAAATGTCACGTAAATGTGCGTTTTTTTGTCGTTTCTGAAACCTAATGGGTTCAAATCGCACATCGCAGACAAATAAACCAATGCCTCCAGCGTCTGACCGATAAACACACCGACAACAGTCTGACTCGCTTCTTTCCCTGTATTCGTCATTATTATGTTGCCCTTTTGGTGCAGACTACCAGAGACCAGATGATAGTGAGCGGGGAAATTTTACGACTTCAAAAGGCGCATACTCACCATGGCAAGGACGACTGGCCGTAAACTCCGGATCAGCTCCGGAGGTTTGAACTACTTTGTCTACAAAAGGAAGGCAGTTAAGGCATGATTGTCAAGTATAAGTTAACTGTCAGAAGCTGTGAAGCGGTAATGATCACCAAAAGGTCCACAGTTTCCTGCCAAAGGCATGAATACCTTCTGTTTTCTACTTTTGTGAAATTTTTCAGTAGAGGCTGACTGAAACTTGCCAAAGCGAGGTTGGATGTAAGTATATATATATATATATATATTGGTAATGGAGCGCTCACCGATCGGTTACAGGACTCACTCGTCCTGTTGTGCCTTGGGGCTAACTCTCAAGCCCCGCCAGCAGCCGTAAGGCAGCTAAGTACATAGGCAGAATAACATGACCGACAAAGACAAGGGAGACTGGAATGGCCATTTCTGGCTTATTAGCCGTCATCAGCCAGCCATACCCAAACCCAGGCGCTGCGGCGCCCGAGCCTCGAACTCGCGACCTTGTTGGGCAGAAGTCCAACGCTCTACCCACTGCACCACGAGCTCGTTGTCTTGCCGGTTTCGATCGGGAATATTGACATTGGTAATGGAGCGCTCACCGATCGGTTACAGGACTCACTCGTTCTGTTGTGCCTTGGGGCTAACTCTCAAGCCCCGCCAGCAGCCGTAAGGCAGCTAAGTACATAGGCAGAATAACATGACCGACAAAGACAAGGGAGACTGGAATGGCCATTTCTGGCTTATTCGCCGTCATCAGCCAGCCATACCCAAACCCAGGCGCTGCGGCGCCCGAGCCTCGACCTCGCGACCTTGTTGGGCAGAAGTCCAACGCTCTACCCACTGCGCCACGAGCTCGTTGTCTTGCCGGTTTCGATCGGGAATATTGGCATTGGTAATGGAGCGCTCACCGATCGGTTGCAGGACTCACTCGTCCTGTTGTGCCTTGGGGCTAACTCTCAAGCCCCGCCAGCAGCCGTAAGGCAGCTAAGTACATAGGCAGAATAACATGACCGAAAAAAGACAAGGGAGACTGGAATGGCCATTTCTGGCTTATTAGCCGTCATCAGCCAGCCATACCCAAACCCAGGCGCTGCGGCGCCCGAGCCTCGAACTCGCGACCTTGTTGGGCAGAAGTCCAACGCTCTACCCACTGCGCCACGAGCTCGTTGTCTTGCCGGTTTCGATCGGGAATATTAATATTGGTAATGGAGCGCTCACCGATCGGTTACAGGACTCACTCGTTCTGTTGTGCCTTGGGGCTAACTCTCAAGCCCCGCCAGCAGCCGTAAGGCAGCTAAGTACATAGGCAGAATAACATGACCGACAAAGACAAGGGAGACTGGAATGGCCATTTCTGGCTTATTAGCCGTCATCAGCCAGCCATACCCAAACCCAGGCGCTGCGGCGCCCGAGCCTCGAACTCGCGACCTTGTTGGGCAGAAGTCCAACGCTCTACCCACTGCGCCACGAGCTCGTTGTCTTGCCAGTTTCGATCAGGAATATTGACATTGGTAATGGGGCGCTCACCGATCGGTTACAGGACTCACTCGTCCCGTTGTGCCTTGGGGCTAACTCTCAAGCCCCGCCAGCAGCCGTGAGGCAGCTAAGTACATAGGCAGAATAACATGACCGACAAAGACAAGGGAGACTGGAATGGCCATTTCTGGCTTATTAGCCGTCATCAGCCAGCCATACCCAAACCCAGGCGCTGCGGCGCCCGAGCCTCGAACTCGCGACCTTGTTGGGCAGAAGTCCAACGCTCTACCCACTGCGCCACGAGCTCGTTGTCTTGCCGCTTTCGATCGGGAATATTGACATTGGTAATGGAGCGCTCACCGATCGGTTACAGGACTCACTCGTCCTGTTGTGCCTTGGGGCTAACTCTCAAGCCCCGCCAGCAGCCGTAAGGCAGCTAAGTACATAGGCAGAATAACATGACCGACAAAGACAAGGGAGACTGGAATGGCCATTTCTGGCTTATTAGCCGCCATCAGCCAGCCATACCCAAACCCAGGCGCTGCGGCGCCCGAGCCTCGAACTCGCGACCTTGTTGGGCAGAAGTCCAACGCTCTACCCACTGCGCCACGAGCTCGTTGTCTTGCCGGTTTCGATCGGGAATATTGACATTGGTAATGGGGCGCTCACCGATCGGTTACAGGACTCACTCGTCCTGTTGTGCCTTGGGGCTAACTCTCAAGCCCCGCCAGGAGCCGTAAGGCAGCTAAGTACATAGGCAGAATAACATGACCGACAAAGACAAGGGAGACTGGAATGGCCATTTCTGGCTTATTAGCCGTCATCAGCCAGCCATACCCAAACCCAGGCGCTGCGGCG
>WEDG01008640.1:0-27500 GCA_017591395.1 Schistocephalus solidus | reverse complement strand
GGTCAGAGAGAATTATACTCATTTGAGGATCGAACAAAAGGTGACTGGCGCACACGATTCAAGAATACGTGCAAACTTGCAAGTGTTGCTCTGTTTAACGCTGGCACACTTTTGGAGCATCGTGAAACCGACCCACAAACAGATTCTGACTCATTACACCACACTGGAAGAATTGTAACAGACCGGCGTATCCGCGGATCGGCACTTCGACGGCCCTTGTGATGCGGTGTTTTTAGTCTGCCCTGGGAAACTTTGATGGAGTACGATTGCATCGGTGAGATCTTTTATTACGGAAGGGAGCATGACAAGCGCCCCAGAGCAGACTGCCGCAAATATATCGCCGTACCGGCCGCTGACCTGAAAACGGGAGGTGTGAGTTAGTGCTTAGGCCTGATCGCCGGCGGCCAATCAGCGAGGGTCGGATTATCGATCAGCGTAGCGCCGTTACCATGCCAGGGAGGAGAAGGGTTGGATGCAAATTGAGCGTGACGCAGCCATCTGGGGTGTGTTGGCTAAGCAGGTGCACATGTTGCCAAAAGGGTAGACGGCCACAAATGCAGGCAAAGCATGTAGTCTAAAGTGTTATGAACTTGCAGCACGCCTCTTTGCTCGTCCGTCAAACAAGTCTCCTCAGTCGAATTCCCGAATCAGAAATCACCAACAAGGGCGGAAGTTATGCAGTGTATTGACGCAGTTCAACAGCGTAGATAAGGCGATATGGGGAATGACCAAGCTCGGACTGAAATTCGACCAATCAGATAAAACCCTTGAATGTCTAGCATGTCAGCTGGAATCCTACCTGACTGGATAAACCTCTAGTACCCTCGGGAGCTGGCACGACATTAGCACGCCCATGGCGTGTGGGCGGATGGTCAGGGCGGTATGAGAGCGAGTCGGTTAGGACGGCTCCTCCTAACATACTGCACCGTATACCAAGGCTGCTTTAGAACCTATTAAATGCGTTTTCGAGGGTTTAGAGGTTCAGGCCACGCACCTGCCCATAGGTACCGTAAGGGATTGTCAGTTTACTTCAACTGAACAAGTTTGGTGCAGTGCACTGTATCGTATGTCTGATGTCCTTTAAATTACAAATTTCAGACCGGACGAAAGGTGATGGAACGCGTATATGAATGTGAATGGGCTTGGTAGGACAGGAAACTAGGAAATCCCTGTAATACAGGTGGCCTTGCGCTAAATTCCAGGAATATTAGGGTCAAGATTATTGAAAAGGTTAGGGTTAGGGATAGTTCTAGAGTTCGGACAAGGAAATAGGTACCCTTCCTGGAATCTATCGCAAGGCCAACTTTATGACTCTGGGTAAGGGTTCATATTCTCATGTCTTACCACTGGCTTTCGTCGTGTGAAGACTTATCTCGTGTCGTGCCTCTGCACTCAAACGGTTTGTGTTCGATTTTTACAGCCACCGAGACCATTTGGTGGCAAGAAAAAACGTTGCTGTATTGAAACCCGGATTTCTGACAAGAACTCATTCAATCGACTTGTTGCCTCCCCCACCGGCATACAGAACTATGCGTAGTCATCCCTATGCTGGTTTTCATTCTGCTTTCACCTGATTCAATGCAAGTCAGTACACATAGGTGGGGATAAGTAGAGCCTCCGCTAACCATGGTTATGGATATACTGATGTGAAATAGACATACACGTACATTCCATTAAGAGTACTTTGTATCAGAGGCTATTTTGACGCGCTGCCACCAGAAGAAGAAAATGTGATCACTGGAACATGCTGTTTATTGGCCTGACGTTTCGATTCTCTCTCTATCCCGTCCTAGGAAACAGTTGCGGAAAAGTTTACGGCCACCATATAAAAACACAAGGTACTTTTCGGAGGTTTCAATTTTTCCCCTAAGGCGCCGAAGTGAGACATTTTGTTCTAGTTTTTGGCTACTCGTGGAGAGAAGAAACAAGTTTGCCCGTCAAGGTTATCATGTTTTTCTCGCGGCTTTTATCCGTAACCGAATGACTGGTCGTTTTCACACATTCTAAACATAACCGAACTGAAGAGCACAGTCTACATTGGTGGATAGACGCCTCACTCTCGAGCCCCGCCAGTAGCCGCACAGCGGCTAGTAATATAAGCAGATAAACAGTGCCGGAAAAGACAAGGGAGACTGTAATGACTATTTCTGGTTTAATAGCCGTCCAGAAGAAGAATATGTGATGGCTGGAACAAGAAGTTAATTGGCCTGACTTTTCGGATTTTCACTCGAACCCAAACACCCAAGTCTTGAGCGTTGGTTAGTGTTTGACTTCTAGTAAGCAGGTCATGGGTTCAAGTTGTGCCTCCGCTAGAAGAGCGCCTTCATTCATCCTAGTCATCGCTAGAGGAAATATTGTAAGATTAGCATAACTAACGTTTCAAATATGCATCGACGAAGCCGGTCATCGAAACCAATGAAAGATCTTCTGATCGCGTTTACGCACCCATGATCTTCTTTTCTACCGTGGCATGGTAGGAGGGGAGTTTGAGAGTGGAACTTCTCCATCCACACTCCGAGGTCCCTTAGCTTGTTAGTTCATTCGATTTGTTAACTTCTCATGCGGTAAATATCGTAAAAATTAACCGTTCACCTGTTGCTATATCAGAGGTATATAACTGGGCATTTATTGTAATTGAGATCAAGGCGCGATTAGTCGCACAAATGTTGCAATCGATTCAAGTCATTTTATGATGGTATGGTATCATTCAATCCCTCTATTGATTGTCACGACTTCAGATCACCAGCGAACCTTACTCTCTTGAAGTCAGTTTCGTTTAGGCAGTCATTCACGTACATTCACACAGAATGTTTCGCAGCAGAATTCCACTGTCCTGGCTGACATTGCATCATCAATGCGCACATACCGAGATATTCTAGTGTGAAAATCAGCTAGCCATTTTAGAAGGTTCACAGTCATACTCATTAGGCATCGTTTACCTAACAATCACTTGACCAAACTTACCATACTTCTCATTTTCCAGCTTCACGTGGACGCCACTTCTAAAACCGGATTGATACTCATGGATTCTGTTCTTATACATCCCTGCATAAATGTGCGGAAAATCCACGATTCACGGGTCTGAAGTTGTTGAGAGAGGCTTCATCAAGCACATACATATGGGCTTTAAGTTGGCTTGTTTTCAGGCCTTAAACAAGGTCTCAATCTCTAAATTGGGAGCGCCAGCCAGTTGGAACGTTCCATTAAACAATTTTTGGCACCACCATATGGACGAGGTGATTTTGT
Source organism: Schistocephalus solidus (assembly GCA_017591395.1). Taxonomy (NCBI): domain Eukaryota; kingdom Metazoa; phylum Platyhelminthes; class Cestoda; order Diphyllobothriidea; family Diphyllobothriidae; genus Schistocephalus; species Schistocephalus solidus. The sequence continues at coordinate 24,254 of WEDG01008640.1, read as the reverse complement.
CAGCTTGTAGCTGCACCAAGGCGTTCCTTACTATACCTGCACTGAACCCCACGAAGTTAATTTTGTCACCAGTAATAGTACGTGGAAATGCAGCAGCGCCTTGAAAACAGGTTCCTTCGCTTAAGAGAAATTGAAGAAACCGAATAACAGGGCCGCTTTATCTACGTTATCTGTTCATCTGATTCTTTGAACATCCGCTACGAAGAGGATGGATATTATATGTGGTGCGATTTCTGAATAAAAATTGCACATCTGTATGTGTTATAGTTGTTGGATGGTTCTTTCGTCGCCACCTCCGCATCAGACAACTGACCGGCTCGGAAGGTGGTCTGATTGTGGGGGTGGGGAGAGAGTTAGGTCGACGGCTCAGCGCATTTTTTTTAACTATAAACAAGCTGACGCACTTGAAACTATTACGGCGCGCTAAAAGCCGTGGCTTGGATGGTTTCCAAATGACAGGATAACTCGGACCGCGTGATCAACCCAATGCGTGTTTTGTGTGTAGTGACTGACTGGCAGACTGAGAGTCAGGCTGCAAGGGGTCCTTCTTAATGTGGTTTTTATGGCACTCCCACTCCGTGGGATCCAAGCCAGGTGTGGTGGCACGCCCAGGGGCGGCTCTGGCCGTGCCAGCCACCTGCACCCTCTTCCATCTGCGGTATTCTTGACTCTACCATGACACCGGGCTCAGGCGGGTGAGGAAGAGAGAGTGCGGTAGCTGCATCGCAAGTCTGCTATCACTTTAAACTAAATCACGCGCAAGTCACCGTCCCTGCACCACCCTTCCGTGGAGCATTCGGTGGACATCGTCGGACTACGACGGTCGAACAGTCGGATGGTTCTTTCGTAGTCAGGTCTTTTAAGGGAAAACGGTATCAGTCTGATTCTTACTGCCCAGGTCGATCTTCAAAAGTCTCGAGCGCAGATCCAAGCAGTGTGTGCTGAGAGCACTACAACCATCAGGCCCAATTCCGGGTTGTAAGCAGAAGGCAACATAATGAGGGATTTACTGTGCACATAACCAGGAGTTGCTGTCTCATGCAGCAGTGCCCACTGGCGAAGCCAGGGCTAGTCTTGACCACGTCCAGCAATGCCTGAGAGAGCATGTGACAGTGGTGGCAGCTGCTTAAATAGATCTGTTGAGCAAGTAAAGTGTCATCCAATGGTGTGTGTTTCATTACCAGAGCGGTGTCGCGTCTAGTGGCCCATGCTGCGTCGGCCGAGAGAAGGGGTGTTCAAGTGACATTTGGGCATCCACGACCATCAGGACGCACACGCGTGTACGAGTGGAAGTCGGTTCAGTGTCTGTCGGTCAGCGAGTCTGAAAGCGCTCGCGGCGAAGTTCCATGACCTTGAGACAATGAGCCTTGAACAAGGACGCCGGACCTTGTTTGCGGTCGGCCTCAGCTCCCCGCCAGACACAGAACGAAGTGAATGTGTTGATTGTGAGGAAAAGGATGATATGGGTGAGATACTCCAGTGCACATGCGAGTTGGAGAGCGTTTGGCGAGTGTGACAGGAGTTCCTCGTGTCGAAACCAGACTGATGCTGCGACCTTTGTAGAGGTGCAGTTGGGGGCTCAACCGGAATTTGTGCTGGTGTAATCTCGACAGCGTGTGCCGGTGAGTTGGCACGTTGGTAGGAGAAAAACTCGGGTATAATGCATCCCAGTGCGCGCTGAGTCGGACGAATACGTCAGTGACATAGATCCACTGGCGTCCAGACACAAAATTGGGATGGAATGCAGTCTCACAAGTTTGAAATTTCCTCGATGCATATGCGTTAGCATGTCGAGTGAACGGAAAGAACTTATGAATGATGTTTTCCTTTGTGATAGGCTGAAGAATGCCTCGAGAAAAAGAGAGATATGTTCAGCTGGCAACATATGTGTATGAATGCTCTAAACAATTGTTTTCGGGTTTGCCTAGGTTTATATGGCTGAGGTTAAATGACAAGCGCAAACTCGATTCGTGACAAGGTGTCGGCAAACGCGGTTTCCTTTTCTTGGGCACGATGTGTGACACTAGGAAAAAAAAAATCGGCGTGAAGTCGAGCTGGAATGTCATGAGGATAGTGTTCAGCCATTAATAGCGGTTGTACTTGGATCACGTCGGGGTGACCAATTTGTAGGGTACAAGGAGTGTGTGTGTGAGTATGTGTGTGTGTGTGTGTGTGTGTGTGTGTGTGTGTGTGTGTGTGTGTGTGTGTGTGTGTGTGTCCCCTAAACGGGCCACGTGGTAGATGCGTTGGACCAACACGGGGGCCACATTAGGGCACGGCATGCGTTATTCGGGTTGCGCTCCCATAATAAATGCCGAACATGGAGGTGTGGTGGCACACCTAGGGGTGGCTAGGACTTAGGGGACCCAGCCGCGCCAGCCACCTGCGTCCTCTCCCGCCTCCGGTCTTCTTGACTCTGTCTTGACACCGGGCTCAGGTGGGGGAGGAGGAGAGAGTGCGGTAGATGCAGCGCAAGTCTACTATCACTTTAAACTAAATCACGCGCAAGTCACCGTCCCTGCTCCACTTTCCCATGGAGCATACGGTGGACATCGTCGAACTACGACGGTCGAACTGTCGTGTGTGTGTGTGCCCCCTAAACGGGCCACGTGGTAGATGCGTTGGACCAAAACAGGGGCCACATTAGAGCACGGCAGGCGTTATTCGGGTTGCGCTCCCATAACAAATGCCGAACATAGAGGTGTGGTGGCACGCCTAGGGGCGGCTAGGACTTAGGGTACCCAGCCGCGCCAGCCACCTGCGTCCTCTCCCGCCTCCGGTCTTCTTGACTCTGTCTTGACACCAGGCTCAGGTGGGGGAGGAGGAGAGAGTGCGGTAGATGCAGCGCAAGTCTACTATCACTTTAAACTAAATCACGCGCAAGTCACCGTCCCTGCTCCACTTTCCCATGGAGCATACGGTGGACATCGTCGGACTACGACGGTCAAACTGTCGTGTGTGTGTGTGTGCCCCCTAAATGGGCCACGTGGTAGATGCGTTGGACCAACACGGGGGCCACATTAGAGCACGGAATGCGTTATTCGGGTTGCGCTCCCATAAAAATGCCGAACATGGAGGTGTGGTGGCACGCCAGGGGCGGCTTGGACTTAGGGGACCCAGCCGCGCCAGCCACCTGCGTCCTCTCCCGCCTCCGGTCTTCTTGACTCTGTCTTGACACCAGGCTCAGGTGGGGGAGGAGGAGGGAGTGCGGTAGATGCAGCGCTAGTCTACTATCACTTTAAACTAAATCACGCGCATGTCACCGTCCCTGCTCCACTTTCCCATGGAGCATAAGGTGGACATCGTCGGACTACGACGGTCGAACTGTCGTGTGTGTGTGTGTGTGTGTGTGCCCCCTAAAGGGGACACGTGGTAGATGCGTTGGACCAACACGGGGGCCACATCAGAGCACGGCATGCGTTATTTGGGTTGCGTTCCCATAACAAATGCCGAACATGGAGGTGTGGTGGCACACCTAGGGGCGGCTAGGACTTAGGGGACTCAGCCGCGCCAGCCACCTGCGTCCTCTCCCGCCTCCGGTCTTCTTGACTCTGTCTTGACACCGGGCTCAGGTGGGGGAGGAGGAGAGAGTGAGGTAGATGCAGCGCAAGTCTACTATCACTTTAAACAAAATCACGCGAAAGTCACCGTCCCTGCTCTACTTTCCCATGGAGCACACGGTGGACATCGTCGAACTACGACGGTCGAACTGTCGTGTGTGTGTGTGCCCCCTAAACGGGCCACGTGGTAGATGCGTTGGACCAAAACAGGGGCCACATTAGAGCACGGCAGGCGTTATTCGGGTTGCGCTTCCATAACAAATGCCGAACATAGAGGTGTGGTGGCACGCCTAGGGGCGGCTAGGACTTAGGGTACCCAGCCGCGCCAGCCACCTGCGTCCTCTCCCGCCTCCGGTCTTCTTGACTCTGTCTTGACACCAGGCTCAGGTGGGGGAGGAGGAGAGAGTGCGGTAGATGCAGCGCAAGTCTACTATCACTTTAAACTAAATCACGCGCAAGTCACCGTTCCTGCTCCACTTTCCCATGGAGCATACGGTGGACATCGTCGGACTACGACGGTCAAACTGTCGTGTGTGTGTGTGTGTGCCCCCTAAACGGGCCACGTGGTAGATGCGTTGGACCAACACGGGGGCCACATCAGGGCATGGCATGCGTTATTCGGGTTGCGCTCCCATAAAAATGCCGAACATGGAGGTGTGGTGGCACGCCAGGGGCGGCTTGGACTTAGGGGACCCAGCCGCGCCAGCCACCTGCGTCCTCTCCCCGCCTCCGGTCTTCTTGACTCTGTCTTGACACCGGGCTCAGGTGGGGAGGAGGAGGGAGTGCGGTAGATGCAGCGCAAGTCTACTATCACTTTAAACTAAATCACGCGCAAGTCACCGTCCCTGCTCCACTTTCCCATGGAGCATAAGGTGGACATCGTCAGACTACGACGGTCGAACTGTCGTGTGTGTATGTGTGTGCCCCTAAACGGGCCACGTGGTAGATGCGTTGGACCAACACGGGGCCACATCAGAGCACGGCATGCGTTATTCGGGTTGCGCTCCCATAACAAATGCTGAACATGGAGGTGTGGTGGCACGCCTAGGGGCGGCTAGGACTTAGGGGACCCAGCCGCGCCAGCCACCTGCGTCCTCTCCCGCCTCCGGTCTTCTTGACTCTGTCTTGACACCGGGCTCAGGTGGGGGAGGAGGAGAGAGTGAGGTAGATGCAGCGCAAGTCTACTATCACTTTAAACAAAATCACGCGAAAGTCACCGTCCCTGCTCTACTTTCCCATGGAGCATACGGTGGACATCGTCGAACTATGACGGTCGAACTGTCGTGTGTGTGTGTGCCCCCTAAATGGGCCACGTGGTAGATGCGTTGGACCAACACGGGGGCCACATTAGAGCACGGCAGGCGTTATTCGGGTTGCGTTCCCATAACAAATGCCGAACATGGAGGTGTGGTGGAACACCTAGGGGCGGCTAGGACTTAGGGGACCCAGCCGCGCCAGCTACCTGCGTCCTCTCCCGCCTCCGGTCTTCTTGACTCTGTCTTGACACCGGGCTCAGGTGGGGGAGGAGGAGAGAGTGCGGTAGATGCAGCGCAAGTCTACTATCACTTTAAACTAAATCACGCGCAAGTCACCGTCCCTGCTCCATTTTCCCATGGAGCATACGGTGGACATCGTCGGACTACGACGGTCGAACTGTCGTGTGTGTGTGTGCCCCCTAAACGGGCCACGTGGTAGATGCGTTGGACCAAAACAGGGGCCACATTAGGGCACGGCAGGCGTTATTCGGGTTGCGCTCCCATAACCAATGCCGAACATGGAGGTGTGGTGGCACGCCTAGGGGCGGCTCTGACTTAAGGGACCCAGCCGCGCCAGCCACCTGCGTCCTCTCCCGCCTCCGGTCCTCTTGACTCTGTCTTGACACCGGGCTCAGGTGGGGGAGGAAGAGAGAGTACGGTAGATGCAGCGCAAGTCTACTATCACTTTAAACTAAATCACGGGCAAGTCACCGTCCCTGCTCAACTTTCCCATGAGCATACGGTGGACATCGTCGGATTACGACGGTCGAACTGTCGTGTGTGTGTGTGTGTGTGCCCCCTAAACGGGCCACGTGGTAGATGCGTTGGACCAACATGGGGGCCACTTCAGGGCACGGAATGCGTTATTCGGGTTGCGCTCCCATAACAAATGCCGAACATGGAGGTGTGGTGGCACGCCTAGGGGCGGCTTGGACTAAGGGGACCCAGCCGCGCCAGCCACCTGCGTCCTCTCCCGCCTCCGGTCTTCTTGACTCTGTCTTGAGACCGGGCTCAGGTGGGGGGAGGAGGAGAGAGTGCGGTAGCTGCAGCGCAAGGCTACTAGCACTTAAAACTAAATCACGCGCAAGTCACCGTCCCTACTAAACTTTCCCATGAGCATACGGTGGACATCGTCGGATTACGTTGGTCGAACTGTCGTCTGTGTGTGTGTGTGTGCCCATTAAACGGGCCACGTGGTAGTTGCGCTGGACCAACACGGGGGCCACATCAGGGCACGGCATGCGTTATTCGGGTTGCGCTCCCATAACAAATGCCGAACATGGAGGTGTGGTGGCACGCCTAGGGGCGGCTAGGACTTAAGGGACCCAGCCGCGCCAGCCACCTGCGTCCTCTCCCGCCTCCGGTCTTCTTGACTCTGTCTTGACACCGGGCTCAGGTGGGGGAGGAGGAGAGAGTGCGGTAGATGCAGCGCAAGTCTACTATCACTTTAAACTAAATCACGCGCAAGTCACCGTCCCTGCTCCATTTTCCCATGGAGCATACGGTGGACATCGTCGGACTACGACGGTCGAACTGTCGTGTGTGTGTGTGCCCCCTAAACGGGCCACGTGGTAGATGCGTTGGACCAAAACAGGGGCCACATTAGAGCACGGCATGCGTTATTCGGGTTGCGCTCCCATAACAAATGCCGAACATGGAGGTGTGGTGGCACACCTAGGGGCGGCTAGGACTTAGGGGACCCAGCCGCGCCAGCCACCTGCGTCCTCTCCCGCCTCCGGTCCTCTTAACTCTGTCTTGACACCGGGCTCAGGTGGGGGAGGAAGAGAGAGTACGGTAGATGCAGCGCAAGGCTACTATCACTTTAAAACTAAATCACGCGCAAGTCACCGTCCCTGCTCCATTTTCCCATGGAGCATACGGTGGACATCGTCGGACTACGACGGTCGAACTGTCGTGTGTGTGTGTGCCCCCTAAACGGGCCACGTGGTAGATGCGTTGGACCAAAACAGGGGCCACATTAGGGCACGGCAGGCGTTATTCAGGTTGCGCTCCCATAACCAATGCCGAACATGGAGGTGTGGTGGCACGCCTAGGGGCGGCTCTGACTTAAGGGACCCAGCCGTGCCAGCCACCTGCGTCCTCTCCCGCCTCCGGTCCTCTTGACTCTGTCTTGACACCGGGCTCAGGTGGGGGAGGAAGAGAGAGTACGGTAGATGCAGCGCAAGGCTACTATCACTTTAAACTAAATCACGCGCAAGTCACTGTCCCTGCTCCATTTTCCCATGGAGCATACGGTGGACATCGTCGGACTACGACGGTCGAACTGTCGTGTGTGTGTGTGTGCCCCCTAAATGGGCCACGTGGTAGATGCGTTGGACCAACACGGGGGCCACATTAGGGCATGGCATGCGTTATTCGGGTTGCGCTCCCATAACAAATGCCGAACATGGAGGTGTGGTGGCACGCCTAGGGGCGGCTTGGACTTAAGTGACCAAGCCACGCCAGCCACCTGCGTCCTCTCTCGCCTCCGGTCTTCTTGACTCTGTCTTGACACCGGGCTCAGGTGGGGGAGGAGGAGTGAGTGCGGTAGATGCAGCGCAAGTCTACTATCTTTTAAACTAAATCACGCGCAAGTCACCCTCCCTGCTCCACCCTTCCATGGAGCATACGGTGGACATCATCAGACTACGACGGTCGAACTGTCGTGTGTGGACTGGCGCGCTGTATCTTTTCTAGTATATTCCCCGTTCTCATCTAGCATGACGACAAATGCTAGCTGATCCTGATTTTCGTGAACTAGTCACTCTACCTCTCCCTTCTCAAGTGCTGCGTGCTCTTATCCGGTCCGGTTACACAAGTGTTGGCGAGGCTTGTGGAATTAGTGTGGATCAAATATCGTCACGTAAGTTTTTTCGTTAATCACTACTATTGTGGAAACACCCAAAATTAATACTCGAAAGATTCCGGTTCTCAGCTGTTAAATGCTTCTCAAAGTTGCCTTGTGAAACGATCTTTCGTTTGCACGAAGTCTGCGGAATTCATAGACAAAAGTCAACTTCTGTGCTGGAAATTCTTCAAAACTATTCAAGGTTATCGGTTTTCGGGTTGGTCGGATCAACTGCGAGAGATCTTTTTCAACCCCATACCGCTCTCGAGGGTCACAAAGCCGACAATGGAACTTCTGAGTCTGGGCATATTTAAACTGTGTGTAAGAGGTAAGAACATTGTATTCTTTAGCCTTTCTCTTATCCGTGCCATAGTAAATAGTTTCCTGTAGTTGTAAAGAAGCCTTTGGAGTCTGACCCTTGTTTCAGAGAAGAACCAAGCTATCCCATCGGTTTTCGTGCCATCTAGGCGATGATTTTTGCATTTTATGATATATTCAAGCTTTTCCGATTTATTATAATGTAAATGCACGGAAATGCCATGAAAAGAATACCTCATTACAAGCCTTACTTTATTTCCCACACCAGTAACCTGTTAAGGCCCGTCAGCCTACTGGTGATGAGATTGGGCTCAGTGACCAAAGTCGCTGTTTACCGCGTACCGTGCACCTACGCATGACTGATAGCTACTTCCTCATTTTAGACGTTGGCAAACTTCGTTTTTGCGTTGACATGGGAGCGGTTAGTGCCTAGGGCCGCACTGCTTCACGTGGTAGCTAAACCAGGTGAGGGTCTCCGGTGTTGTGTGTGCCTCCACACTCGGTATGTCTAACTCCCGAACTTCCCACCTCCCCCTCTCAAAAAAGTCCTACGGTGGGGGCGACAGCAACCCCGTAGGTGGCCCAGACTAACTCGGGTCGTTCTCCCACTAAAACAAATCCGTGACCCATAGTGGAGTTCGGCAGCCGTCTGGGATGTCCGAGCAGCCCTATTTAGGGATAGCACTGCTTGCCTCCTCGCGGAGGAATGGGCTAGAAAATGTGCCCTAAAAAAGGGCTAGGTTTCACGTCTTCTGCAGCCGGCCGCGGCTCGCTGGTCGCAAACTACGCGGTCGTAAAACTCAAACAAACAACAATACCCCCCGTCCCCATCCCCCTCGCCATACTCTCCAGGCTGCTCGGGTGAGTCCACTCACACTAGCAGCCTAGGATGTTCGCTCCCTTTTAGACAATCCTAGGAGCAACCGGCCGGAACGAAGGACGGCGCTTGTCGCTCGGGAACTGGCGCGCTACAAGGTGGACATTGCTGCTCTCAGCGAGACCCGATTTTCTGAGCAGGGTCAGCTGGAGGAGATGGGGGCCGGCTACACTTTCTTCTGGAGCGGCCGGCCAAAGGCAGAGTGACGCGATGCTGGTGTTGCCTTTGCTATCCGTAACGACATCGTGGGACGTCTGCCCTGTCTGCCGCAGGGTATCAATGATCGCCTGATGAGCCTCCGCCTGCCTCTTCGGGGAGACCAGTTCGCCACCATCATCAGCGCCTACGCTCCCCCAATGACGAGCTCTGATGCGGCAAAGGACAAATTCTACGAGGACCTGCACGCCTTGCTGGCGACTGTGCCGAAAGAGGACAAGTTAATTGTCCTTGGTGACTTCAATGCCCGCGTCGGGACGGACCACGCTGCCTGGCAGGGAGTGCTGGGTCCCCACGGTCTCGGTAGCTGCAACGATAACGGCCTCCTTCTTCTGCGCACGTGTGCGGAACACCGTCTCCTGCTGTCCAACACCTTCTTCCGCCTTCCGACGCGGGAGAAGGCCACGTGGATGCACCCTCAGTCGCGGCGCTGGCATCTGCTGGACTATGTTCTCGTCCGGAGGCGAGATCGACAGGACGTACTGGTAACCAAGGCGATCCGCGATGCCGATGGTTGGACAGATCACCGCCTCGTCATCTCTCAGATGAGGCTCCGACTGCAACCCCGACGAAGGCCCCAAGGTAAGAGGCCACCATGTAAGTTAAATACTCTTTTATTAAATTTGCCTGCTCACTGTTTTGATTTCAGCAACCAAATAACCGAGAAACTGGAGGACCTGCATGCTCCAGATGATAACGCTACCGTTGAGACACGATTGTGTCAACTGCGAAATGTCATCCAGTCCATCGCCCTCGATGTCCTCGGACGCGCACGCCGTCGACACCAGGAGTGGTTTGACGACAATGACGACGACATCAGCAACTTACTCGCGGAGAAGAATAGACTACACAAAGCCTACATGGACCTTCGGACTAACGCCACCAAAGCAGCCTTTTTCAGATGCCGGCGCCTTGTACAACAACGGCTGCGGGAGATGCAGGATGCCTGGATGATCCGAAAGGCTGAGGAAATCCAGGGGTATGCGGACCGCAATGAAATGAAAAACTTTTTCAAAGCCATCAAGGCCATCTACTGCCCGTGTATCAAGGTGTCCGCACCGCTGCTCAGCTCTGACGGCACAACACTGCTGACAGAGAAATCGCAAATTCTGAAGCGCTGGGCCGAGCACTTCAGAAGTGTCCTTAATTGCTCATCAGCCATCTTCGATGCTGCCACTGACCGGCTCCCTCAAGTGGACACGAACAATGACCTGGATCTGCCGCCTTCCCTACCCGAAACCATCCGGGCCGTGCAGCAGATTTCCAGCGGTAAAGCACCGGGATCCGACGCAATCCCACCGGAAGTCTACAAGCACGGTGGGCCCCGGCTGATGGCAGAACTCACAACACTCTTCCAGGAGATGTGGTGCCAAGGACAAGTTCCTCAGGATTTCAAAGACGCGACCATCGTCCATCTCTACAAACGGAAGGGGAACCGGCAACTCTGTGATAATCACAGAGGCATCTCGTTGCTCAACATCGCCGAGAAGATCTTCGCTCGTATCCTTCTCAATCGTCTTAACGGTCACCTAGAGCAGGGCCTGCTCCCGGAAAGCCAATGTGGCTTCCGCCGACACCACGGAACAACCGATATGATCTTTGCCGCCCGCCAGCTACAAGAGAAGTGTCAGGAGATGTGAACTCACCTATACACTACCTTCGTGGATATAACGAAAGCCTTTGACACGGTGAATCGTGACGGACTGTGGAAAGTCATGCAGAAATTCGGCTGTCCTGAGTGGTGCACGCACATGGTGCGTCAGCTTCATGACGGGATGACGGCGCGCGTCACTGACAACGGGACGGTATCCGAAGCATTCGCATTGACCAACGGAGTGAAGCAGGGCTGCGTACTGGCCCCCACCCTCTTCAGTCTCATGTTCTCGGCTATGCTGATGGACGCCTACCGTGATGAGCAGCCTGGTATCCGCATCGCCTACAGAACTGACGGGCACCTTCTCAACAGTCGGCGTATGCAGGCTCCAACGCGCGTGTCTACGACTACAGTCCATGACTTGCTCTTCGCGGACGACTGCGCCCTTAACACCGTGACGGAGGAGGACATGCAAAGGAGCATGGACCTCTTCGCCGAAGGCTGCGCCGATTTCGGATTAACAATCAGTACAGCCAAATGGTTGTCATGCCCCAGCCACCACCTAACGCGGAATACAATGCTCCTCGAATCAATGTCGACGGTGCTCAACTCAAAAACGTGGAAACCTTCGCTTATCTAGGAAGCACGATGTCGCGCAACACGAGAATCGATGACGAGGTTGCCCAAAGGATCTCCAAAGCTAGTCAGGCCTTCGGCCGGCTGCAGGCCTCCGTGTGGAATCGCCACAGTATTCACCTGAACACCAAACTGAAGATGTACAAGGCCGTCGTCTTGACGACACTCCTTTACGGAGCGGAAACCTGGACCGTCTACTCGAACCAAGCCAGGAAGCTGAATCACTTTCATCTCAGCTGCCTCCGCAGAATACTGAAGCTGAGATGGCAAGACAGGATCCCGGACACGGAAGTCCTGGAGCGGATCGGAATCCTCAGCATCCATGCCATGCTGAGGCAAGTGCAACTGCGAGGAGCGGCCACCTGGTAAGAATGGACGACGAGCGACTACCCAAACGACTTTTCTACGGAGATGTCGCTACGGGTTCTCGCCGGCAGGGAGGTCAAAAATGACGCTACAAGGACACTTTGAAGAAATCGCTGAAGCAACTGCAAATCAACTCGGCGACCTGGGAGGACCTCGCCCAGGATAGACCGGCATGGAGAAGATCAGTGAAGACTGGTTCAGCAATCTATGAGGCCAACCGGATCGCCGCCGCAAAGGCCAAAAGAGTGGCACGAAAGTCACCAGCGCCCCGAACCAACACCGCCAATGCCCAGGCCCTGCCAACATGCCCGCGCTGTCAACGCATCTTCCACGCGCGAATCGGCCTGGTTGGACATCTTCTGACACAATGCACCAACAATCCGACAATTCCAATTTCTATGTCAAATTCGGCCAACCCTCCTTCTGACTCCCCCACCCTCACTCCTGGAATCAATTCCGTTACTCCCACCATCATAGAGACCACATCCATCTACTCATCGCCTGTTACCCCCACCACCGCAACCACCACCGCCTTCGCCTTCACTACCTCCACCACCATCACCACCATCAGTGATGGGGAATCTCTCCTAAGCTGTACTCAATGCGACCGCACATTCACCTCACGCATCGGCCTGGTCGGTTACTTGCGAATACATCGTACAGAGACCGGTGAGCCAGTGCGTGGAACACCATCACACAGCAGAGTTCGTCACCTCAACTGCCCTCACTGTCCTCGCGCATTCACTCATCGCATGGGCCTATTCGGTCACATGCGCATCCATGACAGCGGAATACACCACAATGCCGACAACACCGATACACAATGCACATCCTCCGCTCCTGCCATTCTTAGCGCCGCTAACGCCCCCACTACCATGAATGACATCCTACCAGCCTCTACCGATTTCTCCTGCCCACACTGCGCCCGCAGAGTCAACTCACGCATCGGCCTGGTCGGTCACCTGCGAATCCATCGCACGGAGGCTGGTGAACCAGTGCCTGGGGCTCCGACATACAGTCGACGCGCCCGCCTTCACTGCCCTCACTGCTCCCGCACATTTACACACCGCATGGGCCTATTGGGACACATGCGCCTCCTGACAACCTCCGGTAAACCACCGGAGGCTAAGCTATCAGCGCACACTTCCTGCACCAATACATCACAACACCCTCACAATCACCATTTACCAGAGTATATCACGGTTTCCTAGAAACCGTGGCTGAAGATCTGCCAATATGACGCTTCCACCAGACCACGCCGTCGGCTCAGTGTATGTGCTGTATTGTGTCGAGTGGCTGACCAGTGGCCTGCGGGAGTCAGACGGCGATGGCTGCTCCATATCCCTGAGTTTGTGAATCCTGGTATTGTGCGTTCATGGGGGCCGGGTCGTGCTGTGGCGCGCGAAGACGGGTACGCTGATCCGTCAGCCAATGCGTCCACTCCACATCAGACAACTGACCGGCTCGGACGGTGTCTGATGGTGGGGATTGAGGGAAAGTGAGGTCGACAGCTCAGCGCATGTTCCTCACTATAAACAATCTGACGCGCTTGGGAAACTATCACGGTGCGCTAAAAGCCGTGGTTTGGAAGGTTGCCAACTGACGGAATAACTCGGACCGCGTGGTCAGCCAAATGTGTTTTTTGTGTGGAGTGGCTGACTGGCGGACTGAGAGTCAGGCTGCAATGGCTCCTTCTTACTGTGGTCTTTATGGCACTCCCACTCTGTGGGATCCGAGCCAGGTGTGGTGGCACGCCCAGGGGCAGCTCCGGCCGCGCCAGCCACCTGTGCCCTCTCCCATCTCCGGTCTTCTTGACTGTGTCATGAGACCGGGCTCAAGTGAGGGGAGGAGAAGAGAGTGCGGTAACGTTGAGTGCCGCGGTTGGAAGGTTGCCAACTGACAATTACACTCAGACCTCGCAGTTAGTCCAATGTGTGTTGTGTGGAGTGGCTGACTGGTGGTCTGAGAGTCGAGGCTGCGATGGCTCCTTCTTAACGTGACCTCTGGCTATCTCATACATATGAGATGTAAGCCGTTCAACCTCCTGTTGTGTGAAATCCTGGTGCTTGTGTTTGGAGGGCCAGGTCGTGTACGTAGTACACATAGACGAGGTCACCAGCAGCTGCGCCCACTTCCGCATCAGACAACTGACCGGCTCGGACAATGGTCTGATTGTGGGAGTAGGGGAGAGAGTGAGGTCAAGAGCTCAGCGTATTTTCCTCACTATAAACAATCTGACGCGCTTGAAACTATCACGGTGCGCTAAAAGCCGTGGCTTGGAAGGTTGCCAACTAACGGGATAACTCGGACCGCGTGGTCAGCCCAATGTGTGTTTTGTGTGGAGTGGCTGACTGGCGGACTGAGAGTCAGGTTGCAATGACTCCTTCTAAATGTGGCCTTTATGGCACTCCCACTCCGTGGGATCCGAGCCAGGTGTGGTGGCACGCCCAGGGCAGCTCCAGCCGCGCCAACCACCTACGCCCTCTCCCATCTCCGGTCTTCTTGACTCTGTCTTGACACCGGGCTCAGGTGGGGGAGGAGGAGAGAGTGCGGTAGCTGCAGCGCATGTATTCTATCACTTTAAACTAAATCACGCGCAAGTCACCGTCCCTGCTCCACCCTTCCATGGAGCATACGGTGGACCTCGTCGAAATCGACGGTCGAACTGCCATGCGTGTGTTCGTTCCCTTTTAGACAATCCTAGGAGCAACCGGCCGGAACGGAGGACGGCGCTAGTCGCTCGGGAACTGGCGCGCTACAAGGTGGACATTGCTGCTCTCAGCGAGACCCGATTCTCTGAGCAGGGTCAGCTGGAGGAGGTGGGTGCCGGCTACACTTTCTTTTGGAGCGGCCGGCCAAAGGCAGAGCGACGCGACGCTGGTGTTGCCTTTGCCATCCGTAACGACATAGTTGGACGTCTGCCCTATCTGCCGCAGGGTATCAATGATCGCCTGATGAGCCTCATCGGCACCACGGGAGGTTGCAGTGATCATCTCGCCTGGCAGTCGAAGGGTAGTACCAAACACCAATTCAGCCGCGCTGCAGTCCAGATTCTATTTGAGCGCCGAGCGAATGCTCAGGAGCATTAGGGGCAGGTTGTCAGACCAGTTGGTTGGGTCATCTGCGGCACGCTGGGCGGTCTTTAAATGGCAGTGGAAAAGTTCAACCATACCGTTGGCAGCTGAATGGTAGGCCGTCGTCCAAATGCGAGTGCAACCGAGAAAGTTGAGGAGGGCTTGGAAGAAGGCAGATTCGAAGTGGTAACCTCAGTCAGTCGAAACCGTGGATGAGACACCGAAAACGGCGATCCAACGACTGACAAAAGCCTTTACGAGGGTGGCTGCCTCCGTGTTCGGCAAAAGCATAGATTCAGACCAGCGGATATAGCGGTCGACGCAGATAAGGAAGTGATTAAAACCGTTGGGTGGAGTCAAGGGGCCTATGACATCGTGATGTACATGGCTGAACCGTTCGTCGGGGTTGGGGAAGGTGTCGGGTGAGAACTTGTTATGGCGCAGCACCTTGTGTCAATGACAACGCAGACACGACCGTGCCCAAGCTTTGAAGTCCTTGTTCATGTCAGGCCAGACGAACCTTTCCGCGAGGAGCTTTCGTGAGGTTCAGATCCCAGGGTGGGAGAGTCCATGAAGAGTGTGAAACACAGTTCGACGCATCAAGACGGGCACTAAAGAGCGATGAAAGGCAGTCGACACATCACAGAGAATGGTGCCAGTCCCGGTCGTGAGTGGAACGTCCGCCAGCTGGAGACCACGGACTGACTCGTCGCCAGGACAACCAACTCGTTGTTGTTCAGCAGCCATAGCAACAAGGTCGATCCCCCCTGTGAGAGTCGGAGAACAGGGAGGGAGGGTCTGGAAAGCATGTCAGCCACCTCATTCTTAGTGCCATCAATGTGGCGAATGTCGGGGGTGAATTGTGAGATGGGGTCCAGATGGGTAACATCACTCGTGTTGTACTTGTTGGAGTGGGATCGAAGAGTAAAGGTGGTCCGTGAAACTGGTGAAGTCTCGACCTTCAAGGAAATGTCGGAAATGCTTCACAACCAGGTAAATATCGAGAAGTTCACGACCAAATGTACTGTAGCGCATCTACGCCGGCAAACGTTTATGGGAGAAAGAGGCCGACGAGGTTTTGTTGCAAGACTGCACCTACGGCTACGGTCGAAGCATCTTCCAGCAGGGATAGCTGAGCTTTTGGAGCGGGATGCGTGAGCAAGGTGGCGTCGGCAAGGGAAACATTTTCGAAAGCGGTCAGTACCTCACCAGTAAGCTCGAGGGGAACCTTGGGACTGGGTAGCATGTTGGTGAGGGCTAGCATGAGGTCAGCACATTTTGGGAGGAACCGGCGGTAAAAATTGACCATGCCTAGGAAACGTTGCAACTGACGCTCGGAAGTTGGTGGAGGAAACTCACGAATGCATCTACCTTGGAGGGCAGAGGACACAAACCGTCGGATTCAACATGGTGGCCAAGAAAGTCGAACGAAGACACACCAAAAACGCACTTGGAGGGGTTGATTATGACGCCATACTTTTCGAGGCGGTCAAACACCAATATAAGATGTTCCTTTTGCTCTTCAGCACTCCGACTAACCGCCAAGAGGTTATCTATGGTGGCCAAGAAAAGGAACTGGATACCGATTGGGAATAATGAGTTTGTTGAGGGCACGGTAGTCGCCAGAGGGTCGCTAGTCACCCTATGCTGTCTTGGGCACCATATGCAAAGGTAACGCCCTGGGACTCTTGGATGGTCGAATAACGCTCACTTGTAGCATACGTTCTAATTCTGCTTTCGCGCAGGTGCCAGTCGTCTAGGACGAGCAAAAGCAGGAGGACACGAGGTACGGATGTGGTGCACAACATCATGTTGAATCTCGCCGCTGCGAAACTGGTGTTTGGTGATGTTCGGATGTTGAAGTAGAAGCTCCCGATAAGGACAGGCAATATCTGTATTCAGGACAGATACATTGCAAAGGGTTTTAAAGGGAGTCAATCTTCGAACAGATAGACCGGTAGTGCGATCAAGGAGGCGGGAACGCCGGCAGGCCCCAAGCAGGTCAAACTCGGCTAGAAAATCGGAGCCAAGGATTGCACGAGGGAAATCGGCAATCACACAATCCAAGAGAAAGACCGGCGAAAGCCAATGTTAAGGGTGAGGGACAAGCTGTCGAACGTGGGAATTGGGGAAGAGTTAACAGCTTGGAGCTGGAGACCATCTTAGGGACAGCGACGATCAGCTGGAGTGGGATGGACTACACTGATTTGGGCTCCAGTGCCCACAAGGAACCGTCTGCGAGTCAAGGTGTCATAGACAAGGAAAGTGCGACCAGAGCCAGAGAAGGCGATCGCCTCTATTCTCTGACAGACTGGATTCCCTGCGGGGATTTGAACGAACAGGGGGAAGAGCATCGATTGGCCTTTGCACCAAAATTGGTATGATACCAACATCCATCAGCAGTTAGAGGTCACGAGTGAGGCCGAGGACGGCTGGGTGAGCAAATGGATGGTCGGTGGTAGGTGAGGCACGCAAGCTGGAGTGTAAGCGAAGCCATCTCGGTCATCATGGCTGCCATCTGCGTAACAAGGTGCTCATTAGGCGTCGGTAAGCGGAAAATGGAGGGCTGAGCAATGGAGGGCGGCTGGAACCACTGAAACTCCAACACCCTGTCCGCCATCTCGGCTAGCCGTGAGACGGAGAGGTCCTTTGAAACGGATGCCAGAATGGTTTGAACATACGCTGGCAGACGCTCTAGAAACATCTCCTTAAACAGTTTGTCATCAATATGCAGCTCACCACGAAGGGTTTGCATCGTTCTTAGGAGTTCGGTGGGTTTCCGGTCACCTAAACACTCCTCGCAAATAAGCTGGTGGTACCGTTGACGGTCAGACACAGTATGCAGGCGAATGAGAGCGGCTTTAAGCGGGGTATACGTTTGGTTGGCCAGTGGACTCTGTAGGGCTGCCTGAACCAGAGACAGAACTTGCAATGGCAAAGCCTGAACAAGCCTGTGAAATTTGGTTATTTCCTTGGTAATATTCGCAGAGTGAAAATTAGACTCGATGCGAAGGAAGTAAAGTTCAGGTGCATTGGTCCGAAAATCGGGTAAGGAGAGAGAAACCGCACTAAAAGCGTCGTCCATGATAACTGCGGCAGTGAGAGGAACCGAGTGAAAATGCACGCGGGAAAGGACCAATAAGGCACTGCACACTGATTGGCTGGCTCTTGTCAGTGAGTAAAAAAGGCATCGCGCGTTCTCGTTCAGGGTCACCACTTTAGCGAGCACCTACGATCGATAATACGAGCCCAAGCTAATAAGAGAGGCAAGCCACGCCAAAGGTTACGATACGACGGAATCAGCTGACGACGCCGCCCAGTGAAGAACAAAAGCGATAGGTGAAAAATCTTTTAATATCACCGAACCGCAAAGCAGTTGGTGTGTGGCGCCTTACTGTTAGTAAATGCCAACTTATACAAATATGGCTAAATACAAGTTATGCAAATGTGTAAAAAGTGCAATAACTTTAGAAAGTTGTTTACAAAATAAAATACGACAGCAGCGTTGGGTATGACACGGGACGAGGAGCTCTCGTAATGTAGATGGAGAGTACTATTAATGGTAATGTTGATGTTTAAATCTAAAAATCTGACTAGTCATCATTGGAGATCAGTGAATCCGAAGAACACTACAGATGACAAAGCCTGCAAGCAATCTTGGCAACGTACAACACGAATCGTTGTTCGAACGCGAAACA
This sequence comes from Schistocephalus solidus, assembly GCA_017591395.1. Lineage (NCBI taxonomy): Eukaryota > Metazoa > Platyhelminthes > Cestoda > Diphyllobothriidea > Diphyllobothriidae > Schistocephalus > Schistocephalus solidus. The sequence goes on along the minus strand of WEDG01008640.1, from coordinate 5,811 downwards.
GACATAACTTTATTCCTCCTCCTCCTCCTCCTCCTCCTCCTCCTCCTCCTCCTCCTCCTCCTCCTCCTCCTCCTCCTCCTCCTCCTCCTCCTCCTCCTCCTCCTCCTCCTCCTCCTCCTCCTCCCTCCTCCCTCCTCCTCCTCCTCCTCCTCCTCCTCCTCCTCCTCCTCCTCCTCCTCCTCCTCCTCCTCCTCCTCCCTCCTCCTCCTCCTCCCTCCTCCCTCCTCCTCCTCCTCCTCCTCCTCCTTCTCCTCCTCCTCCTCCTCCTCCTCCTCATCCTCCTCCTCCTCCTCCTCCTCCTCCTCCACCTCCACCTCCACCTCCACCTCCACATCCACCTCCTCCTCCTCCTCCTCCTCCTCCTCCTCCTCCTCCTCCTCCTGTTCCTCGCATTATAGTTTTTGATTGGTAAGGTTCGCCCTCCTCTGCGCCCTCATCTTGTCACTATCATCTCTGGTGAAATAAATTTCACTAACATGTGCCTTCCAGATGCAAAAAGACAAATTTAGGGACATTTTGAACGCCTTTCATGTCGGCGATAGATCCAGCGCACACACCGTAAACAGGAGTCGGGCCGGAGCCTGGTGCCCGTCAAAGCACGCACGCGTGCGATGGCGACGCAGTTGGGGTTCTGTCACAGACCGATGACTCACCACAACAGTCAGGTAGACAGGGTTGGCGATGGCAGCTGAGGGTCATCGTGGGTCGAAAAAGGGTGGGATTTGCCTAGCCGACCCGCGGTAGAAGCGGGGGGAGGGAGGTGTAAAGCTGTGATGATGCCGTTAACAGAACTCTACCACTATCGCCTGCGCCCGTTGTTGGCCCTTAGGTAGGACGCGCACCCCATTTACCAGGTCCTAGGCCTCTTTGCTAAAGGGGAAGACACCGGCTGGAGGAGGACCGTCTGCACAGATGTCTGGCTTGGCTCTGGACCTGCGTAAGCGATGTTGGCGCGATTGAGTAGGCGTGCGACTCACGTGAGAAGATCCAAAGAACGTCAGTTTATTGAGTTACCGGGTTGGTTACAGGGTTTTTGAGCGCCAGCAATTGAATGCCCTCGGAATCGGAATGTGTGCATGTTTCATACGCATGAAAGCTGTGAGCATGTGATTCGTGGTGCGGGGTGTGTGTGAAGGCCATGAAATTGTGGCAGACTAGGGGTCGGCGATCCGTGAGCGTCGCAGAGGTAGCCTGATTGGGCGATACTACAGTAAGTCAGATAACCCAGAAATGCTCCCATATGGCTTAATTAGAGCTTACTTGACTAACCTCCACAACAGGGTTTATTGTCGGGTAAAACGCAGCATCAGTTTAGTAGGTTGACGGGGTTCTTTCAGGGCTTTTGAGCGCCAGCAGTTGGCTGCCCTCGGAATCTGTATGTGCGCTTGTTTCATACGCTCGGAAGTCGTGATCATGTGATTTCTAGTGTGGGCTTTTGAAATTTCTAGGCGGGCTTTTGAAATTGAGCCGCCATCTTTTCTGCTCTCCATTCGTATGTTAATCCTTTTATATACTTTTAACCCTATTTGTTTATCCGAACAACAAAAATGAGGTCATCAGCGCACGACGCTGGCAACATTTTGAAGGAAGTTCAAATTTATCGATATTTTGAGGCACATTCAAGGACGATTCTTCACGGTGAATGGAGGACCTTTTTTGCTGAAATTTTTGGAATTTTACTTTCAAAATAAAGCGTAGCTCTCTCTCTCTCTTGTTGTCTTTGTGACGGACGGAAGGCCTAAGACACGAGATCTTGACAGCCTAGGGGTCAGCGAGCAGTGACCACCAAATTTTCAGAGATAAATTGGTGAGGCTATACTATAGTAAATCGGATAGCTCATAAATACCTCCATATGGCCTACTTAGCGTTGCGTAGGGGGTCACTGTGCCTATGCATATGCAGTGTCTCATGGAATAGTGATCCAGCATCACTAGGAAAGGATAACATTGGCAACTAATAATTTATAAAGTTGGTTTTCTATACCATAGGAGCGAAAGATAACTAGAATCCTCAAATTTAAGTGTTCAAAAAACGTTTACGGCCGTCCAGAATGCAAATCAGCCCATCCGTAAGAGGCGGCGTATTGTCAAGTATACGATTAGCAACGTTGGGGCAGGACTGTCGAGGTAAAATGGTAGACAACTTAAAGTTTGTTAAATACTAAGGAAGGGAGGAGAGTTAGATGGATAAGCCTTTCAGAGTTGACAGTGTACACGCAGCTGAGAAAGCAGTTGCACCTAGCACTCCCAGCATACATGCAAGAAACATTGAGGCAGTTGGGCCCTGGCTCGTACGCCTATGCTTCGTTAGCCTAGAGCAGTCCGTGAAGGACACAGCGTCGATTGGCCGGACGCTCTCGCCACACTGGTGCCAAGTCTCGGCATTGAATTGACATGGAATGCGAGGCGGACAGAAAGGCGACACAAGTAATTGGCAATGCTGGCGATAGTGTGAGCAGACTGCCACAGGACAGTAAGACATAACGCTTCCCTACTAGATAATTTAAGTCTGTGTCTCATAAAAATCATTCCATTGAAGCGACAAGCAACGTACAACCACAAATTGTGCTGGCACGAATTGGTGACCCCTACGTTTAAGTGACATGCTTGAACGCCACCAATTTCACCATAATTACAGCACAGGTTATAGCTACGCGGTAATACCGCAGTAGCTGATGGATTTCAGCTCAGACATTTATATCAACTTTCGGACTGAGCCTGAAAAGGTCAGTTCCAAAGGATTTGCTGCAAGTGCGCACAGTAGTTTCCTCGGAAAGGAAACAAGACCACCATTTTTCTCTATCAACCAATCCAGTCACGGTGTGAAAAACCTGGTATATATCCAATCCTGAACGGAGATTGGTTATATGTTTAGGAACAGGCCTCTTGAACCCACAACCATGTAGTGGCCCGGCTCTGTGCACCTGCTGCCATGCTGAACCTCTTGTGAATACCGGCACGTGAGCACCAGTGACGGCCAATCACCTTCAATGCTGAATCACACATGGTCTCGTCACTGTCTGACACTTGGGAGGTTGCAGCCGCGGCGCCGGAATGTCTTCGTCCGGCTGCCAACTTCCTCCAACCCCTTCGCCACTAGTTCTGCACCGAATACACTGTCCTCCCAAACGGCGTCCCACTTACCTTTTCCCTTTCTTAAGGTGTAGCGACTAGGGTCTCCTTAAGAACTAAAGCTGCTGCTACAACCCTGATTATGATCCAACAGTGTCAGCTAAGATCCCTAACTTTGTCAGCATCGAGACACAGCCCTAATTTCCTGAGTATGACTCCAACCAGTTCCACCTGTACCATCGCTGGTGATCTGTTTTCGGGGCTGCCATGTTTTTCCTTGATTCCTGAATTCTTAACCATTTTGGAAGCTGGACGCATCTGAAATCCTCACTGACAGGGTCGTCTGGCCCATCATCTACAACATTACGTCACTCAGACATACTAATGCCATATTATTAGATTCAAATCTTCGGCCGTTTCATCGGCTGTGTTCCATTTCCAATTTAATTTCTCCGTTCGGTGTAAACGGCTTTGCGGACCTTGATCGCAGACACGTAGGCAACGCCCACTGGGTGAGTCAGCGTCGGGTGTTTCCTTAAAGAACGAAAATGAACACTGGTTATGGCGGTTTGGACCCACTCACTATCTTACCTACTGCAAGAAAAGTTAAAGTAGTTGTTATAGTCTATGAACAGTTCCATTGTAAGTTTGAAAAGTCAATTGACAAACCTGTATTGTCAGTACTTTGTAGTGACAAAAAGAGCATTTTTTAGTAAGTTAAACATACTCCCATAAAAATCGACACAACTTTGGTAGAATTTGACAATAAGTCAAGTTTTATTCACTAGTTATTTTCTTCTCACTTTTACAGGCGTATATAAGTTTGGACATGGGATTTACCTTACACATAAGGAAAGGCGAATTCTTCCTCTATGACTTCATCATTAGGCTGCTAAAATTCCACGGAGAATGAACTTGCGAGCTACGGACAGCATGTATGTGTTGCTGGGGGAAAAGGTTATCCACAGTATTTTTTCCCGCGCTTCCTGTAGGACGAAGTCAGCGTTTTGAGGACGTTGGAGCTGGGGAGGGGCCCGGGATAGGGTGTGAGCGCTCTCTGTATGTCAACCACGCGGAGTGCGTATGACCGCTATTGGGGTGGCGTGCGATCAACATCTGAAGTTGGCCAGGGAAGGCGAATGGTTTGCGCCAACGTCTTCCGACAACAAACTGCATAATTTGGTAAACCCAATAGCCACTGCCTCGACTTTTGCTATTAGGCCTTTAAAGTAGTTTGCTTGTGAACTGTAGAAAATCTGAAAGGTTTATTTAGCGTCGATTTGGTTGTTCGTATCGAGTAGACGGACGAGAAGTGTACTGAATTTTGATCGATTTTTCTCCTTACCCAACCAGTTAGGCATGTTCACGTACCCGTATTTACCGACGCTTCACTGAAAGGCCAATGTATCCCACTCCACAGGAATAAAGACACATCAGGGTGGTTCGCAACAACAGTCGGCCTATACCCCTCTCAACCGTAGGGGTGGAGTTTGCGAAGAATACGCACAAGTTCGTCGCGGGGAAAGCACTCTTGCTAACAGTCCTTAGGCGTCAAGTTACAAATTGGCTTGCTGCGTCTCCTAGAAAAGGCGGTCTCAGAAATTAGCCTTTCTTTTCTGCTGTTAAAATGGCAGGCTCTGTGGTACGTTGTCTACTAGTTCGGAGGACAAATCTCTCTGAATAGCCGTTTTCGTGGACTGTCTTCTGCAGCTGTTGTTACGTCCCGATGGGGGAACGAGAGACAGGAAGGCGAGTTCCAGGAGTGAGTACTTTACCCTTTCAGCCTCAATAACACGTATAAGAAGGCACTATGTGGCTTTAGAACACCCTGGACTGCTTCATCGTGCACAGGTACCCCATCATGGAAAAATTGCAGTTAGGTCAGCTGTAAGCGTAAACAAAGGAGTTTTAGCGAGCAAGAACGATCGATAATACGATCCCACGCTAATAAATAAGAAATATAAGCCACGCCAAAGGTTACGATACGAAGGAATCATATGACGATGCCGTCCAGTGAAGAACAAAAGCAATAGGTGAAAAATAAATTAATGTCACCGAACTGCAAACCAGGTGGAGTGTGGCGCGTTACAGTTAATAAATGCAAACTTAAACAAATATGGGTAAATGCGAGTTATGTAAATCTGTAACAAGCGGAATAACGTAGAAAGTTGTTTACAAAATAAAATATGGCAAAGGGCTACCACATTACCCCCCACCTAGAACAAAGGCCGAAGTAAAATGACGCCGAAGGTAAATGCAATGTTAAAACTCTTGAGGGATAAAGCGATCGGGAAAGTGGACTAGACGGCCGCTACGAGTGGTGCGAATGTCAGTGACATTGGATGCGTTGGGGTCTGGGGTGGTGGGGGAAAGTGGGGTAGACGGAGAGGGTAAGGACGATGGAGGAGGGGGTAGGAAAGGTAAAGGAGCACGGGGTAGAGGGTCAGCACAGTCTTGTCCTTGGCGCAGGTCCGGCGGTTCCTCCGCGACAGCAGCCTTGACCCGATCGACACTGGCCACGTTCTCCTTGTCACCGCGAAGGATTCGGCAGGTCTTGGCGTTGCGTGAGAGAACACGGAACGGCCCTTCGTATAGTGGTTCCAGCGGATTGCGCACACGGTCACACCGAACAAACAGATGGTTGCAGTTGTCCAAGCCTTTTTCGACATAAAACTCGGTTGATGGAGCTCGGGACGGAACAGGGGAAATTGAGCCACTAGAATACCGCAAGCGATGCAC